>JANTOQ010838667.1:0-18327 GCA_027564595.1 Bythotiara depressa | reverse complement strand
GATGCGTATGGACCGCTCGTTGTCCTATGTCGAGGAGCTGGACTGTGTTATCGTCTAGTGGTGTGGAGTCATTTTCATCTCGCGTGCTGCTTGGTGTAGTTGGTTGCGAAAGAGGGAAGTGTGTCTTTCGTTCGGTCCAAGTACCGTCCTTGTGCGCTTGGATGACATATTGAATATCACGTGGTGAAAGATATGTCGAGAATCTGTCCGTATAACAATGCGTATCGTTGCTTTTAGCTTGGGTTAGTCGATCAAATAATTCTTGAGCTAATCTTGCAGTGTCGTCTTTCATTTTCCTTAAATCACCCGCGCGTCTATATTTAGTGCCATCTTTGTTGGTTGCCGGGATTTTTGTTTCCCTTTTTTCGAGTACAGTGCCGAGTACTTTTATTGCCTTGCCTGTCCCTTTACTGCTTTCTCCCTTGATTGTTTGTTTTGGAAGTTTAGGCTGTTGATGCACAGCATCTAGTTCTCTTTGAAGGCGATCGATAGTGGCTTGTTGTTGATCGGATTTTAACTTCTCTTGTTCTTCTATTTTCTGTTCGATCATTAATTTGTCTATCTTCCGTTGGTGGTCATGTGATCGTTGCAAATGTAGGTCTCTTGCATCTTCAGCTAATTTCTTCCCATCTAGGCATTCCTGTAAGCTCTTCTTACTTGCATCCAATTTTTGACTTATCTGGCGTTTTTTCTGTCTTTCCTCTTCTAATTGAACTTGGACAGCACCTTGTGTTGCGGCAGTTGCAGGAACCGATTTTTTAAAATCATCAAAAGTCTTAATGATTATTTGTTCTCTTTCTTCGCATCTTTCTAGCTGTTCACGAGTTGCGGATAGGTCGCGATTTTGTCGGTTTTCGAAAGCTTGCCACATTGTTCCTGAGAGTCCTTTTGTATCTGCCTTATTCGGATGTATATCACTATTCATCATTCTGACAAATTCTTTTTCCGTTGAGTTTTGAGGTCTATGTGTCCTTACCTTCCTGGCTTCTTTACTTATGGTTTTCCCACATTCGTCTACCGTGTCTCCTTGTTCTTCTTCAGTGACAGTGGTCACCTCCATATTAGTGCCTACTCCAGAACATTCGTTATTGCTAGGTTGATCGTCATCATCGATAACTTGGTATTTCGGCATTACTTCTCTACTAAAAGCAACCTTATCTTTATTCGGAGAAGATTTGGGCCGGAAAAGTTCCTCATCTTGACTGCCTTGCGATGACTCTTCAAAAAGGGATCTATTGGGCAAGGTTTGAGAAAATACTTCTAGGCGTTTGGCTAATTGTTGATCGGCTATTGGTTTATTAGCGTCGGGAAATGAAACATTCAGAGGGGGAGATTTAGATACCTCATTTTCACTTAGATTTGGACTAGTTTTCTTTCTTGGGCTCGTTTTCCTGAAAGGTGTACTTTCCCTTTTTATGGTAGTATTATATATATCGTTTTCCCCCTTTATTCGGACTGGCGCTGGTATATGGGATAGGGGCACTTTTAGTATATCCGTCGTTCGTTCCTCAAATTCGGGATTTGTCAAAATAGGGCCTAAAGTGCTTTGTAAGTCAGGCATATGTTGCATAACCGTTCGGATACCTATTTGTTCTAAAGTTTTGCGCACCATATCGACCTGGTCTTGTTGCCTAACTATGGTTATGGCATCGGTCATATCTGCAACCATTCCGGTACTTACCTCAGGCGGTGCTGAAGGGTTAGAGATCGGTAACGTTTCTATTACTAGAACCTCTTGTAAATTCGGATATAATTTTTCCGGAAGTTTAGGTGCAGTATCTACTACTAGGTCTGCGTATGCTGGTGGTTTTGTACCTTGAGAGAGGGTTAATTGTTGCTTAATTTCTTTTAAGACATCCTTCTCTTTTTCATCCTTAGTTTTCTGTTTTCTATTCACTATACGTTTCCAAATCGAGCTTTTTTCAATTTTCTTAACGTCCCCAACCAAATTAACTTGTTGAGTTTTACCACAACTCCCTTTAATTTTACACTTACAGTCCTTTAAAGGTTTGTTCTTTATTTCTTCCTCCTCATCCGCAGAATTTATAATCCATTCGGGCGGAATGGGTAATTTATCCATGGTTTATTTATTGTATTAATATTACGTAATAATGTGTTAGCTGTTGTTCTACTTTCAAGGATCTCGGTAGAACCTCCAAAAGTATTGATTCTGCAAGAACTATTTTTGGCTGGTTTCAGTGGGTCTAAGGTAGCTGTATATTGCTGTATAAGTTCGTCTACACGTTTGTCTGTTGCTGGTGTGGTAACGAATTTAGTAGGGTTTCCTATGGCCGTATGTACAAGAAAAGCGGCATTTAAGGAATCTTCTATATATTTAGAATAAAGGGTTTTATTATTTACATGGTCCATATGAATCTGCTCATCGTGGGCCTTTTCGTAGTCGTGCTGAGGACTGCTCAGTTTGACGGTATACATAACTTCATGCCTGCGGAGGAGCAATAGTCAAGTTTTGCTCCAACTGTTTTTAGGAATTCCTGACCCAGAAGGTTTTTGTTTCCTGTTGGCAAGAGGCGAAAGTAGTGAGTCCCTTCGTGGAGTGGTTGTTCGTCCGGGCATAGCTTTATCCGTAGTGGAACAACGCCATTACTTTTGAATCGTCGCCCTTCTGCAGTAACATAGTCTGTATCGTCGTATTCGACGTTATGTTGAACACTGGGGTCAATTTTCTTTAGAAAGTTCCAGGTATCTGGGCACAGGAAGTTTTGGTTTGCACCTGTGTCTACTGTCGCAGTAATAAATACAAGACCTAAAGATTGTATTTTATCATCATTTTTTAACATTTTTATCTATCAACAAGCATTTTAAAGAGGGAGTATAATAGGAGTTTGGACGTACTGATAGTAGAAATAAATCCACGGGTATTCTGCTAACGAGAGGACCACTCGCCTAAGGACGTACTGTTAGAAGAAATAAATCCACGGGTATTCGACTAACGAGAAGACCGCTCGCCGTAGACATAGGTTTAAATGTATAAACGTAATTTAAGCAGAATCATGAAGTTTAAGGGAATTAGGAAACTATTCTCAAATAAAACAGTTTGTGATATTTGTGCCTGTACAGAATTAACCTGTACTTGCGAAGATTCGTATTTCAGTGATACGGAATCTAGTATATCCTCGTATAATTCCGAGAGGATGTACGGACCAGAAGCAATAAAGAAACAAAATGCTTCTTGTCCGGATCTTTCTCAGTTGGGTGAACCCCAATCGAGATTATATCCTGACTTAGAAATACTTATGGCTGACGAACCTAACAAGAATAAGCCAAAGAAAGACATATTGGATCTAGCAGCCAAAAGCATGGTGCAGTTACAGATGTCTTCTAGAGACCAGAAAGTATTAACAAAGTCTCTCAAAAGGGAGATTAAAGCCAAGAACGTGGTAGAAGATAGTTTGAAGTCCGCTCAACTCAGGCTGAAAGACTTATCTAAAACCAATGCTACTATGGCAAAAAAGGAAAAGGAAAGACGTAAGGAGCAGAAACGGAAAGCAGACAACATACGTGCTGATCATGCAAGAAGTTATCAGACTTCAATAAATGTCACCAGAGAACAAAGAAATCAAATTATGCATCTCGTCAGAAGACATGACGAATTAGAGGCAGATAGAGTTAACAGGATGGAGAGACATAGAGCGGATATTGCAGGTAAAGAATCGACACTCTGTGAAGAAGAGCTGGACGAACCAGAAGTATATAAAGTTCATATGGCGTTGGAAAACTTAATGAAAGGAATAGAGTTGGAAAGACAAGTCAGCTCCAGAATGAAACAAGTCTTGGACAACAAGGTAAGTGAACACCTTGATAAATATTCTAGGATGAAAACAAGATTTGAGGAAGATAAAGAAGACATTGACATGGAGGTGGAGAGACGTAGGAGCTCTTGGGAAACACAGCCTTGGCAAGATACAAGTCTACAAATTTTGGATTCTGCTGACGAGGACGAATTGCCAGCAAGACCAAGGAGAAATTCAGACCGGATACAAGACTTATACACCAAAGTCATCAAGGAAGAAGTTATTTCTCCACCAAGGAGAAAAAAGGCGGAAACCAACATGGAAGAAAGAATTGCGGAAAATTTCTCTGGAAGAACTAAGGAAGAAATTTCTCCTACACACATCATGGGGGAAAGTATCCTGAACAACAGAAGAAATTCTCCTAGCGGAAGAAATTCTCCAAGCAGAAGAAATTCTCCAAACAGAAGAAATTCTCCTAGCGGAAGAAATTCTCCAAGCAGAAGAAATTCTCCAAACGAAAGAAATTCTCCAAGCAGAAGAAATTCTCCTGACAGAAGACAGGAAGAAGATTCTCCACCCAATAGAAGACTGGAGGAAAGAGAAAAACGAAGAAAACTAAGGGAACAGGAAGGTAAGAATAATTCTCTTTCTCCTAACCTACCTAGTTCTAGCTTAACCAAGACTAAAACGGAACTGTTGGAAGATATCAAGCAGATGCGGATTGAGAGAGACAAATGGCACTCCTCATGGAATGCTGAAAGAAGAAACTCTCAGAAATTAAAGGAAGATAAAGACCAACAAATCAGAGAAGTTCTGGATGAAAGGGACGACATAGGTGCAAGATACCAGACAGCCCAACATGCAGAATGGAAACTGAAAGAAATAACCAAAGAGTTGGAAGAATTAAAAGAAACACATGAAAGTAAGAAAGGTTATATACTTCAATTAGAAAACAATGTAGAAACTTTGGTTTCTGATGCTAAGGACAAGCAAGAGGAAGTGTCTGACGGAGAAGAAGTTATAGCGGATCAAGAATGTGAAATACTGAATCTGACGGAATTGCTAGCAGCAAGTGTTGAAGATTTGGAACAAATGAAGGAAATAGAGGCCGATGACTGTTACAAAACTGATCCCAAACATCCGTATAACAATCGGACAAGACATTCCTTGATTGAAGCACTACTGATTTTGGAAGACGAAATACTCGAACTCAGAGCAGATAATAGCAAGGATAAAGATCAACTGAATGCTACAAAACCTGTTCTGGATGGAATGGAAGGTAAGGTAAACCTTTTACATAACCAGTATAGAGATATGTGTGCTAAACATGACACTGAAATTAAGGATATACGTAATTCTCATCAAAACCAAGAAGAGAGGGATTACAAGAAGATTAGAGATTTGGAATCTGAAATAGAAGAAGGAAAGGAGGATATCCGGATCCACCAAGATGACAAAATTGAACTGACACGAGAGAAACTTATCCTGGTCAACCAAGTCGCGAAACTAGAAGCCCAGATTGAAGCAGAAGAGGAATCCGAAAGCGATAATGATGACTCCAAAAACAATCTGAGGGATGAAGCACGAGACTGGGAGAGAAGATATAAATCACTCCTAGACAAAGGGGCTTCAACAGATGCAAAAGTAGCTGATAAACAGAGGAAACTGAAAGCATCACAAACTCTGAACAGCAAGTACAAAACTCAAATCCAGCAATTAAAGGATACGAACGAGGAGCTGAAAAGACAATCTCATGTGGATCATTTGGCTCGCCTCGAAAATACTCCTTCAAGGATAGATACAGGACAGAAATCCTCGATGCGTACCAGGAAGACATCCTATGATGATGCAGCTACTAGAAGGTTGAGAAGGAAAGAAAAAGAGGAAAGGGATGAAGAAATAATCATGGAAGATTCTCGACGAAAGAAAAGGGAGGAAGACAGAACGTTAAAAGCAGAAGCTTCCGCCTCTGCTTCACAAGTTTTGCCTCCACCACTAACACATGACGAAGCAAAAAGAAGAGCCGCCGAAGATAGACGAGCCACTGCTTCCATAGCTGTAGACAATCTGGACGAAAACTTACATCACTCTGCCATTAGAGATTCTCAGATAGTAGAAGTTCATCCGGAAATTCCAGAGGTAAGGAATTCCCCTACTATCGAGTTTCCAGAAACACCTCTGGTAATCGCACCCATGGATACTCCACAGATAGGGATGGAAGGCCTTCAACTTTCAAAGAGGGATCTGCCTATGTATGATGGTTCCAAGACTACCAAGGGGAATTATGCATGGACAATAGATGAATTCTTAAATTCAATCAACGAATTTGGGAACATTAAAGGTTGGAATGGCGCTGCAAGATGCAGACTAATTCCTACCTTGTTGCAAGGAAGACCTAAGACAGCACTTCGCAGATGGACTTTGGACGCCAGAAACGACTCTACCAACTGGTTAGATGTTCAGAACTTCCTAGTAAATCGTGAAGAAAACGCTGCACTTACGCAATTAAAGCAACTGGAACTGTTTCAAATAAAACAGAACGGTAGGTTGTTATCAGATTATATAGATGAGGTTGAACAGAAGTGCTTAAATGCAGGATCTGGTATGGAAACATACCAACTCATCTTCAATAATGGACTGGATGATGCTTTTCGAAATTTCCTGATCTTACAAGAACGGGTGATAACCTCGTATGACGACGCGGTTAAACGCTGTGAAGTTTTCGCAGCAACCTTGCCAAGAGCGGAATCTACAAGGAACACTCATTCTGCACATAAGGATTCTCCAAAAGAACATCCAAAGCCGATCAAAACGGAAGAAAAGGTAAATACATTTGTACCTTTAGTTGCTAAACAAGAAAACTTTTCTTCAGCTAGTATAAATGCCAGAAAAATGTGGTGTAGCACCTGTAAACATAATGCTCACAACACCAGGGATTGTAAAGTGGGAGGAAAACCAAGAGAAGAAATGTATTGCAACTTCTGCCAGACGTCCACGCACTCAACGGAGAGATGCTTCAAAAGAAAGGCGGCTGAAGAACTGATGATGGGAGGAGGACAACAACAGATGAGACAGACCAGACGTCCACGCACTCAACGGAGAGATGCTTCAAAAGAAAGGCGGCTGAAGAACTGATGATGGGAGGAGGACAACAACAGATGAGACAGACTCAACCACCTCCACCTCAGCAACAAAATACTTGGCCATCCGGACCAAGGCAAAATTGTTATCACTGCGGACAAACAGGACATTTCGCTCGAGAATGTCCTAGAAAAACGCGGACAGCAGAAATAAACGCTATTGGACCTCCAAGAGCCCAATATCCGCAGTTAGAGTATATTCCCAGACCAGATCCACATCAGGAATATCCATCTAGAAGTAATTATATACCTAGAGAAGAATATGTTCCCAGAAGGGAATATAGACAAGAAACAGGTATTAGAATGGAAACGCAACATCGACCTACAGTTTCTCCAGACAGATTTTTTGCGTTTCCGTGAAGAAACTTTATTGATCTGGGGTTCACACCAGAAATAATTTTAAATTCCAATGCTTTATAAAACAAAATATATATGGTGCTAGAACCTCCACTTGGTTATCAACCAAGATCTACCTCAAGGATAGTGATGATTTATAGTGATGATAAGTGGTCTATATGTGTAATGGTTCGCTACTCTATTCTATGAATTTTGCTAATCTTTGTTCGTACTCCTGTCTGTGCCTTGCGGGTTAGACGCAGGTTAACGGTCGGGAGGATGTGGACTTTCCACGCATTGGTATCTCAATGTTAATTTTATTTACTAACCTTGTATTGATCTGTATCTTTATCTTTATCTTTATCTTTAGTAATTCTTGTTCTTGTTTAACTTGGTTTTCTTTCGGTGATTTCCAGCTTTCTTTTCTACACTCTTTCAAATTTCTAACTTCTGTTCACGTTCTGTAAGCTTGCTTCTTTTCCCACACTTTTCTTTGTGTCTTTCTTTATAACTAGGTTTACTTCCTTTCGGCAATACCACAGTATGGTATTCTTTCCAATATATAGTGTCAGGTGTCAGTTCCTTCCACTAATTATGGCAAATAGAGTCACTTCTGATTCTGATATGGGCAATACGGCCAAAAAACAATCTCCTTCTCAGATTTCTTCTACTTGATATGCTCAAGACGGTGCTTGGTTGCAAGCCCTGTTTTGGTATACAGTAGCTTCTAACAGTGTATTGTAGGACACACTGAAAGATAAAGACTAAATTCCCTTTTATTTAATATAAGTAACGCTTCAATACTTCCAGGATTGAATTAAAGAGTTCAGTAAGTAAGATGTTTTATTATTCTTTCGAGATAATATAGAATGTTCCGTTGAATATAAATACAAGTCCAGCTCATATAATAATCTTCAGAGAAATAAGTTTGATATAATAAAGTATTAAGTGTTAATCCAGTAGTATAATAAGAATGTTATCGATTGTTTAATTTCTTCTTTAAGCAAGAGCTTATATAAGTTTAGAATTATAGAAGTCGACCCTAGTGGTTGGCTCCCAATTGATTAGTGATATAAAATTTATAAATCTTCGTATTTATATAAAATTCTCAAGTGTTTACATAATAAATGTTATTGTTTCCATATAAGGTAATATTTAATAAACTGTCAATCAAATTTTCTATTGTTCTTTTTGTATTTTATGTGGAGGAGTTTAAATTCTTCACTCTCCATTTTTGTGTTTTTTATTTAAATGTTTTATGTTAATTTTTCTTCCAGTAGAATTTCTTCCTTATTTCTACTTTCTGCTTTCTCGTAATTCGTCTCGTTTTTCTTCCAAGAGAATTTCTTCCATTTTTCTTCTTCCGCTTTTTCGTATTTCTTCTTGTTTTTCTTCCAAACGTTTAAGATTTCGTCTTCTATCTTCCTGTAAATCTTTCCGTTCTTTTCGGGCTTGTCGTCGGATTTCTTCCGCATTACGTATTTTTTCGTCTGTTTTTTCGTCTTCCGTTTTCTCCAATGATTCAGAAGAAGATATCCAGTTTTGATTGTACGGAGGTGGACGTTTTTCTTCCATTTCCATCTCGAAGGCTGAATTTTCTCTCCCTCTGTTTAATTTTTGTTTATTCTCTGACATCAAGTTCATGTCATTTCCAAGATATTTTCTCATGATTTGAGATAATTCTTCTTGTGACCGTCGCTTTTTCTTTCTGCAAGAAACTTTCTCCATAACTCTGGATATTATACTTTTGTTTTCCTTGTTCTCCTTTGTTTCACGCCTTTCTCGTTTCTTTATTCTTTTTAGTTTATCTTCGAAATCTGTAAACCTTTTGATTCCATAGATGGCTGCAATTTCTTCTTGCTTTACTTTTGAAGATTTTATGCTGGCTATTAACAGATATAAGATCGCTAAGGCTGATAATCCTGCAAATGCATACTGATACCAGTAGCCAAAATTAATCTGTGTAATAGATTTCAAATCTATGACTTTTGCTTCTTGTAGTATGTTTATCCATGCTGGTGATATGATGCAAATTAATAGTAGTAGAGCTCTTATTATTTTCGAGCATTTCTTTAACGTCGCCTTTTCATGCGCTGTAATTATGTTGATGCTTTCTGTTTGTTCTAGGATCTTTGTAGCATATTTATCCTTTAATGTGCGGTTCTTCTTTATGAGACAAATTATTGTTATAAATATTGACGTAGCTGTTCCCCATATAATGGCTGCTAAAATAGCTGCAAGCCAACCTCGTGCTTTAATATAAATAACTGATTCAGTAGCTATACCTGCTATGATTGCTAATCCAATGGCTAGTCCAACTGCGCACATTATTCCTTTCTCTTTCGGAGTACGTGGTTTTAATATTCTTTTTGCAAAGTCTCGTCCGTATTGGTGTCCGTAACGCCATTCAGCCACAGCATAGATTCTATTCTGCTGCATGTACTGCGGATTCTTTGCTCCAAATTTTGATAATAAAATTCCTCCGCCTATTAGTAGGAATAATCCTACTATCACAGCCGCACCAATGATAAGAGGTTGAGCTAATCCTCCCAAGATATTCCCTATCCCTTTAGAACCGGCATCCACCACTCCTTTGGCATTTTTCCCTATAACGTTTATTAGATCGATCAGTCCGTTCTTACCTCCTTTGAAGATTTCTCCCAATCCCTTTCCTATGGCTCCCAACCATTCCGGAAATGACGGAGTCTTTTTCTTCTTGAGTTGTGTGATATCTTGTTTTATTACCACCACCGCTTCTTCCAGTGTTTCAACTCTTTTAGTTACTAATTTAAGGTTAGAATCTAATCCAGTAGTTACCAGTCCAAGGGCCGTGATATTTTGATTGATTATATCGAATGTATCATCTATGATCACTAATTTCTCGTCTATTATATCAATTCTTTGTTTAAGCAAGTATATCCGATCCTTGCTGTTCTGGTCTACCCTTTTTATCTGTGTTTGAAGGTCCATGATTCTTACCGTGATTTCTGCTTTGGTCTCACTTAGTTCCTTTCGTAGTTGTTCTTCAGTTTTTATTAGTTGATTCTGAAGATTCCGTATTTCTTTATTTAATTCCGATTTTTGTTGATCCACCTTTTTCGTAAGATTGTTGATCCGCTCGGATAGATACTTTTTATCTTCTTTTAGTTGTAGGTTCAGTTGTGTTAAGTTGTTCTTGAGATCTTCTACTTTTACTTCTAGTTTCCGAATCTTCTCATCAGTTTTCTTAGTAAAATTCTTTATCTCTTCTTTTAGGGTTTGTTGAACCTTTAATATCTTTATATTAGTCTCGTTTTTGACTTGTTGTATCATCTGGGTGTTATTCATTATTCTTCCTTCAATTTTTAACAGGAGTATTGTCCGTTCTCTTCTTAATTCTTCTGAACTGTTCATTTGTGAACTGTTAAGAGCATTTAAACGGATGTTGATCACCCCTATTCTTAAGTTTGTCATATTTTCAAACATTCGTCGTTGTAAGTTTTCTTCCTGTATAGAGGTAGTTAGTGTTTCATTTAGTTCTTTTATCTGGACTACTAGGGTTCTTTTTACAGCAGTTATTTTATTACCTATGTCCTTCCTGAAACTCTGTTGATTCCTTCTGATATTGGTCAATTTCTCTTCTACTTCTATTCTTTGTGTTTTTATCATCATTCTGGTTTCTTGAGAGTCTAGATTTGTAGAAATGATGAGTCGGGATACTCTTCTTGTGAGTGCGTCTACCTGTTTCTGAATATCTTCATCTTTTTCTAACGTAACAAAATTTGCTTTGCTTAACCTATCTCGTTTTTCCAGATCTTCGTTAATGGTGTATTTAAATGATAAGAGTCTAGTGATGTTCTCCAGAGGTGTAACTCTATTTCCATACGGGGAATAGGTATATAAGTTCTTGTTCCATACGAAATCCGAGATTACCTCTGGGTTCTTGAATTCATAACTTTCGATTATCTGCGTATCTTGGTCTAGTTTACAAATGCGATGTTTGATCCATTGTATTTGTATCAATTCGTATTGTTCAGCAATTAATAGAGGCCAAAATCCTTTTCTCAAATCTCTTATTGTGAGAAATCGCATTGTTATAAATGTGTTCAAGATTCTCATGAAATCCGCTGTTTGATTCACGTCTTTTAACTGTTGGGTTTTTGTTTTGTTGTACGCCTCGTAGGCTATTCTTACCACGTACTGGGTAAGCTGTTCGGTTTTCTTTTTGATCAGGGCTATGGGTCTGTTCATATTTTCACGCATGATTATTGGGACGAATTTTTCCTTTTGGTAAAATAGCGTGCGGTTTAAGAACATAACTGCCATTTTTTCCCTTCTGCAAGCGTATTTATTTTCCACATTACGGGTGGTTTCGATTAGAACTAACCCCCGTCTGCGTCTTCCATTTGGTATTGGAACGTTTGTGTTTATTTGTTGTTGCAAGAGTTGAGCTAAGGCATCAGCAGAATGTAGATTTTGTAAGATTTGGTATTGGCTTAATAACCCCATGTCTCTTAATGAAGAAACAGGTCTATTAAGATCTAGCCAAAATATCCTACCTGTGTTGGAAATTACATATTGATCCTGCATATATTTATAGATACCTTCTCTCTTGTTGTTCCATTGGATAGTATTCCCTTCTATGGTAATTGTTCTGAATCCTAATTTTTCTAATATTTGTTTCCCTTGGATGATGGGTTCTTCATAAATTATTCCTAGGTTAGTGTATATTCTTGTTTCTGTTCTCATATTGCTTTCTGGTAGGAGAATCTTCCAATAATCCTTTCTGATATGAGCTATTTCTGATGAAAGGTAGTCGTAGCTGCTAGTGACATTTTGTCTTTGGGCTGAGATGATTCCGGGGATGTATATCCAAGGTGATTTAGGGTTTAATCGCGTGAGTATCCCTCTTTTTAATCCCTTTCTTGATTTTAATATCATTTCTACTAGCATTTTCCGTTCTTTTAACTGTATTTCTGGAAAGGTTACTTGTATACTTTTTTGGATGTAGTAAGTTACTTGTGTTTCCTTTTCTCCTGTTATGCTGTTTCTTTCTTGTATTAAAGCTAAATTTACAGGATCTGACAGCGTTCCATTATCCCATTCGTAGACAATTCGATTGGTTGTTATATTTAATTCAATTTTTATTGCTTTAGGTATAAATGGAGAATTCATGAATACATCACCTATTTCTCGCGTTAATTGGGCTTCTGTCATTTCTCCAATGGGTGTTTCGCAAGGGAGATCTGCTGCACCATGGCATAATATTCTGTATTCTGTTTTTTTACATTCAGCTCCTATCATTCCACTGCATATTGAATTGAAGTCTGAAGCCAATGCTGGGCTTAACTTTGCACAGGCAACTCGCACAGAGGCAGGTGGTCGAGACTGAGGTATTACCGTCGCTGTTGTACCATAGCAAAATAAAAACTTCTGTACAGCATATATCTTATATACCTTTCCTTCCTTTCTTATCCCTATCAATAGGTTTGTAGATGTTTTTACTACCATTAAAGTAGTTCTTTGCATTGCTCTTTCTTGTAAGAAGACATTTTCTCTGATTGCTCTGACTGGCAATCCTCTAATCATAAAAAATGTACCTGTAATTGACATGTCTCGTAGGACAACGTTTTCTTGGGTAAACTTTCCTGTTTTTATTTGATCGATAGCTTCTTTATCTGAGAATAATCGATTTCTTAATTGTACATCGGTTTCTGGAAATGATTGCACCGAGTTGGCTTTCTGTCTTCTAGTCACGTACCCTATTACTTTTATTATTTGTTTGTTTATGTCGTACAAAATTGCTTGTCTGGGCACTATTGTTCTTCTCAGTGTAGTGGAGTAAGGTTTTTTGTTACATACGTATAGGGTGTCGTCCTGGTGTATATAGTTCCCTTTGATCCTCTTAAATATGGGCTCCAGACCGAGATTTACCTTCAGTTTTAGATCTTCTGATAAGTTTGTAACATTCTGCGTCCCATTACTCTTTGTGTTGGTCCATTTGTTTGTGAAGTAGTGATGTGTGAAGATGAAGTCATCCATATTTCCTTCCATCTGTCTACTTCTATCGTCTGTTTTAAAGTGTTGAATAGTTATACTCATAGGTATTGCTATTCGGTTCACCATTTCTGGATTCCACATTAATCTTATTCGTTTGAATCTCCCGGTTGTAATGTTCATTACTTCTTGATGCCCGCTTGGAAAGGTTAATTTGATTGTAGATTCTACGTCCGCGGATAATCTTTTTACCATTAAGTCTATGAAGGAATTATTCAGGTGCTCTTTGTGTTTATCGAGGTTCCCTTCCTTCATAGGATTATAGCATGAGATGTTAATATCCATATTGTTAGTGGTTACTTCTTCCTTGTAGAGGATAAATATCCTCTTCCTTTGTGTCCAGGTTACCACTGAGTGTTGTAGTTTTATTCTTCTGATACTGCCTTCTATTATGTTATGGTCATCTAGTTGGCATATCTTTACTGGTCTTTTTATGTCCAATCCATCTTCTTCAATAAGATTTCCTTCCAAGATGATGCGTTCTGGTTTCTGGCTTGTGACAATCAATATGGACCACCAGGTTAAAATAAGAATTAGTATCAAGGTCATTACTGCAGGTCCAGGATTTGTTTCCACATCTCCATCTAATGTCAGTTTTCTTTTCCAGGAGTCTTCTAGGTCTTCCCTTAGTAGAGCTTCCCTATTTTCTATCACTTGTCTTTCTTGGATTCTCTGTCCATTCTTTATCAACCTTGCTCTTAATCTCGCGTTTTTGCATAACTCTCTTTTTATTTCCTCTCTTCGTTTGTTCACCGTTCTTCTTTCGGCTTTTAATGCTTCATCTTTCTCATAAGTGTTGACAATGGTTTTATATTGTTCAGATTCATTAAGTGGATACTTGCTTATTCTGTTTCTTCTGGTTTGTCTGTCTAATATTGTTGCTCTTAGTCTTCTCATCAAAGCTGTATCGCATGGATATTCAGTCTTTATTTGATTTCCAGGTCCAGGATTGGATTCGACGTCTCCATCCTCAGTTAGATCCTTGGAATCTTTATTATGTAGGTATGGTTTCCAAATTCCGGGTCCAGGATTGGATTCGATGTCTCCATCCTTTGTTAGGTCCTTGGATTCTTTATCCTTTTGGTATGGTTTCCAAAAGGGTTTGCTCGTTGTTTTGTTTCGTTTAGATCTTGTTTTCATTAAATGTGATTCATACAGTATGTGTCCATGCTTTACCTGTATTAAAGTCTGTGCAGCCTCTAGTTCTTTGTCTGCAATGACTTTCCTCTTTTTTATTCGCTCTATTTTTATCTTTAAAACATTTATTTCTTGTCTGTTACCTGCTATCTCCTTAGCCATAGCTTTGTTTTCATATCTAATTCTGTTTAATTCAATGATTTGTAATTCGTCTGAAGTTCTAGGTTTTCCTTTGTATGTTGTAATGAGAGTACTCCCCCCCAAAAAGGTTGGTGCGGGAGAGATGCTCAATTCCATGTCTTGTCTGACCTGATCGAGTTGAATGTCGATATTTAAATGTATATTCCCTTCTTCATACGTGGTCATCGACAATGTAGAAGGTTTGGGAATTGGGAAGACACCGATGGGTCCAGGATTGGACTCGATATCCCCACTCAGTTTCAGGAGTTCTTTATTGTGGACTCTCTGACGATACCACAATATAACCAATAAGCCACACATGATCATCATTGCCCATGTGACTGCCGTTCTCCAGACCTGTTGTAAGACCAAATCAGTATAGCTGACTCCAGTGTTGATACAAGGGCCTGGATTGCTTTCTATATCACCATCTTTGGTGAGGTCTATCACCACCTTGGCTCGTTCAGTATGTCGAAGTTTACTAATTTCTGCACATATCGCTTCATTTGTCCACCCATGTTCTGGCGTGACATGTTTGATATATTGGCTAGCTCTTGCCATTTCTCTGGTAAGGTGTCGAGTGACCTGAGGTGGAGAAACGATAACTTTGGACATCCATTGTTGTATCCTGTGGTCATCTTCGTTACGAGTAGTCCATAATTCCTTTATCTCGAAGTTAGGAGGTAACTCGATATGTTGTGTAGGTCCGGGATGCGATTCAACATCACCACTGCGAAGTAGATCTACTGTGGATTCAGTCTCCGTGTGTTGTGTCATTTTTCCTGAGGCGATAAGTCTTTCAATAGCTCGAAACTTCTTCTTCAGTAGTACATAATCTCGTTTATTCTGAAGTCTTTCAATAAGTAGTCTCCTTCGTTTGTTATCCGTTAACTGTTGTTTCGCTTGGTGATACCTTACCACCCATATGTTGCGGTAGCTTGTGTATTGAATTTCTTGAGCGGACATAGTGGGATAAAGTTGGACTGTTTTTACACAGACCGTGTCTCGTTCCTCTTCCTTGTCTGAATCATCAGGATCCTCTATATCATCTTGCACTGTGATCAGTATCAATTCGGTTTTTTGAAATTCAGGTTTCTGCAGAATAGGTTGCACACGTGGATCTTTAGGAGAAGATTTCTCCAATTCTGTATCCCTTATTCCCAGTTTCCAATCTTGAGGTCCAGGATTTGATTCCACATCACCAGCTTTCTGTAATCTGTCTGGAAATGTATCGTGTATGTCCGGAAGAATCCCCAAGTTGTCATACAGCTCTTGAAGTTCTCGCATAGTTGGAGGAGGAAGAACTCCTTTCCCCTGGTCAATATGCTTCTGTAGACTGCCCATCTGATCAGCATCTGTTGCTAAAATAGTATCGTCTACAAAATAGATTACCTCATGCTTTGCTGCTAATTCTTGTAAGCCCTGCATTTCAACGAGTATATCGTCACCATCTAAGACAGGATTCCGCGTTACTTGTTCTGTCCACCCATTTCTGGACAGATAGTCCGCAATTGTGTTTTTCGTTCCTTCAATGTACTTAACTGTACAGCCTGTGGCGTTTATTCGTAACACCACTCTTGCTCGTCTGCCATGCAGCTGCAAGGGTTTTAATTTGTCGC
Source organism: Bythotiara depressa (assembly GCA_027564595.1). Taxonomy (NCBI): domain Eukaryota; kingdom Metazoa; phylum Cnidaria; class Hydrozoa; order Anthoathecata; family Bythotiaridae; genus Bythotiara; species Bythotiara depressa. The sequence goes on along the minus strand of JANTOQ010838667.1, from coordinate 2,124 downwards.
TCCCCAAGAGTGATATCAAGGGTAAATGGTCAGTGTAGATAGTTGTTTTGTGCCATGCAATCCTATCGTTAAGTTTTGCAATAGCCAGATCTACAGCCGCCAATTCTCGATCCATAGTTGCATTTCGGATCAGTTCACTCCGGAATGATGCTGATTCCATGGCTATGATTTTACCATTCTGTACAGCAACAAAACCGGCGCCATTGTCCGATGCGTCTGTGTAGATTTCAGTAGCTTCTTCAGGATCTACAGGTGCTATAAAACCGGAAGTAGCCATCACCTTGACTATTTGTAAGACAGTATTTCTGTCGGCTTCCGTGATGTCATGGGAAGCAGATTTCCGCAGTTTGTCTGTTAAAGACTTTGTGTTTGCTGCAAATCCACGAACAAACTGCCTATAGAAGTTCAGGACCCCCAGGATACTTTGAATCCACTTCTTGGGATTATCCTGGTCCATGTTTTTAGGATCCATAAAATAGTTGAATATCTCTTCTATCTTACCTTCTATTTTGGTTATTATGTGAGTGCCAAGACTCTTCCCTTGGGTGGATATCATGTACCCCAGGAAGGATACCTTGGTCGCCCCAAATTTACATTTCAATGGTACTATTCGTAGGCCATTGCGGAATAATTCGTCGAGTAGAAGATTTGCTGCTTTGAAAAGTGCAGGCATGTTGGGAGCACCCAAGATCATATCGTCCACAAACTTCTCTATCTCTTCAGTAATTCTTTCCGCTACAATTGCTTCATCAATTATCTTTGCCACTCTGTGATGAAATTCACCTGGAGCATTAGTGTAACCCTGAGGTAACACACAATGTTCCCATTCACCATCAGGAGTCACGATAGCAGTGTATTTCCTTGACTCTTCGGCCAGCGGACATTGATAAAATCCATTTTCAAGGTCGAAGATCGCATACACTGTACAATTTGTTGAGAGTTTGTCAAAGATTCTCTGGATGGAAGGTAGAGGTAACCCAGTTTTCTCACATTTGTTGTTGAGGTCCCTCAAATCCGCCACCATCCTATATCTAACAGAACCATCTTCTGATAGATCTGCCTTTGGTACCATCAGTATCGGCATACACCCATACTCGTTGCTTGGACGCAGCCTTTCTTGTTGTACCATTGTAGAGATAATTTCCCTACAGGCAACCGCCTTTACAGGGTTCATATCATAAGGCTTATGATGTGTAATAGTACAGCCTGGTTTCATTATAATAACTACAGGAGCCATACTTACAGGAGGTAAATCTGCAGACTTAAATCTATCTGTCATTGTTCTAGTCCACTCGTCTGTGAAGTATTCTTTGGCTTCTGGATGGTATTCCTCAACCACAGAACCAATTGTTGTGATGGGAATCAGCTCTGTCGGTTGGCCAGTGCAAATGTATTCCGTTCCCTTGAACACTTCCTCAGTGCTGTAAACTTGATGTATCATGTTTCTTCCATTACTTGATTCTGAGTTGACAATTATCTCTCCGTTTCTATCTCGAACTATCCAGTTCCCAGGATTCCCGGAGAATCCTATTGTCCATTCGTTTTCACGAATGAGGTCTTGTCCTATCAAGGTGGTTTGAATGCCTCCCCTAATAACTACAGCTTGAGTGTACACTTCCTCACCGTTAATATCGAGTCGTAGATCCGCTAAACCCACGGTGATTAAACGTGTGCCACCAGCGCCTTGATATGGAGGTATGTCTCCTTTATAGACCTTTAGTTGAAGTCTTTTAGCTTCGTTCTCAGGTAATATCGTATGAGCAGCTCCGGTGTCTACCAAAGCAGTGAATTTTCTTCCAGCTGTAGTAGAAAATCCCATACAAGGTCTTGCCGCAAATCGATCTGTCATACATGATGCAACTGTTTGTACCGAAGATCCTTGTTTTTCCCTCAGTACCTTCAGCATTGCAAAACAATGTTCTTCGTCATGACCAATCTGTTTGCAGTATTCGCATAAGAGATGTGCATATTTAGGGTTGATCTTTGGGTGTTGTTGATAAGCTGTAGCTGCAGGATTCATTACCGTCTTCCTGCAGTCTTGTGATTAGTGGCAGCCTTGGCCTGAGATGTAAGGAGTTGTTGGGACCACAGTCTAGAATTTCTAGCCATCCAGATGCAGAAAGA
>JANTOQ010837556.1:0-11682 GCA_027564595.1 Bythotiara depressa | reverse complement strand
CCCGTCCTGTCCCCCGTCCTGTCCAACTGTGGTGTACAACCACAATTACCTAATTACCAAAGAACCTACGATTCGCGCCTCTTAAGTCTCTGGTAAACAGACAAATTTTAACTCGTAAGTTCTTTTCAAACATTACTTACGGGGAAGTCATCTTGGTTAAAGATAAACTATTTTTAGCATAACAAACTTGCTCGGAGCATGATTTATTATACTTTGTGTAAAATGATTACACCAGTAAAATTTCAGTACAAAATTATCAAAAATGTTAAAGATTTTAAGAAAATAGAATTAGACTTGATTGTTATATAACATTAGACTTGAACTAATCAAGTTTTAGGATTTAGTTATTCATTTTTGAATATGTCAATCAAATTTTAAATCATAAGAAACTTGAATAAATCTTGAATAAAGATATTATCTGAAGGTAAACAACATCCAGGAACTTATATAAATGTAGATTATCTTTAATCTGGAATCGTGTCCATATATTTAATGTCCAAAATTGTAGATAGATAACTCTTGGTCCAGAGGGTAAAGTACACTGGGGTAATTTACGTAAAACTACCCTAATAACCATGAAATTCATACAATCCTAATTATTTGAGATTTTTGTGGCTTTATGTACCTTTCATATTTCAGCCCTGTTCGGTTGAGCGTCCACGAAATAAGAAAGGAGGTGGGTGCTGACAGCCAACGCGGTAGAATTAGACCTGCTAGTGTAGTTTTATCAATATTAAAGGAAATTGTTCTTACCTCATTGTAAAAATTTCATTGAACTTACTCCATCAAAGTCCCAATTCGTCGCATTGTGAGACAAGCAAAGCATGCACTTTTGCAATCGTGTTATTGGATTATTGTTACTTCAGTATCAAAGTACCTACGATTCAAACCTTTTAAGTTGACAATCTAAAAAAGTTAATTGAAACGGTTTAACTAAGTGACACATGTTCAAAAGTATTCCATTTTAAACTATACTTGTTCATATGCATATATTCCAATGTTCCAAAGGGGAGGGCGAACTATATTAGTATATTCATGAGAAAATTTTAATCCCTCTTTACCATTTACCAGGGGATTCTTTTACAAAACCTCTTGCATTGTACATAACATAAGATAAATTCCAGATGTCAAAATTATTTAATATGAGGTTTCTATGAGTAATGTGTTACTTTTTTGAAGTTATCCTGTACTCGAATATATTTAAAAATCTTAAGTACACTTGACTGTACGAATAATTCACGGAATGACCAACATCAGATAACACACGAAACAAAATGTGAGAGCGAAGTCCGTCAAAATTCATCACGTTATCACTTAACATACACCATAATCCATCTCCACTCATAATAAGAACAAAACCATTCACCTCACATGGAGTTCAAATAAATCAACAAGCAGCATCTCGTCCAATATATCCTTCAATAATGTCAAATTCTTCAACGGGATTTTGTTGTTGTTCGAATTAACTTAATCCATTATTTATTTTAATTTTATTAATTTGTTTTATTTAGTTTATTAGTAATTTTTTACCGGATGCAAATAATTTGTTTTATGAATTAAAAAGATATTTCGAATTATTTAAATTCGAATGAAATGTCTTGCATTATATGTAAACATATTTTTCAACAGAACAGATCTGCATTGTATATTCATATACATAATTTGTGAGACAACCTCCTATCCATGGCCGTTTTCGTAAGATTTACTGAAAGATTTGTAGTAGGACGGTAAAATTCCTTGGGGATGAGGTTGCTAGTAAGTTATATTTCACAGCTTGTATATTATTGCACAAATTTGATTTTGATTTCATCATTTTACGTATTTTTATTTTATACCCCCACCCCTGGATGTAGATTTCCACTCCCCTCCGACAAAGCATCCTTCCACATTCCACAGTAACCAGGTTAAATTCCAGGTAAATGTGATTTTCTATACGATTCCCTGGTATGCGTTGTTATTTTGATGAAATTTTTCAGGCTGTTTTTAAAATACTTTTCAAACATTTTACGTCCATAATGGTGTATGGGTATCAAATGGAATAGCCCAGCTCGGTAGAAGGAAGACCTGATTCCTTGTTCAGCCGTGCTAAGCAAATAATGCAGTACCAAGATTATGTATGTCTTTTGGTTTTCATGGAAGCGCCCGGTCCTCATCCAAAGGACAAACCATTGTGATAGTATAAAAGATAAAAAATGGGAAGTGCTGTCTTAGTCAGACGAAGGTTTCCTGACTGGACCGCCAGTTACACATGAAAACTTTGTCAAATGGGGTTCCATGTTTTAAGATATTATCCTTACTAAGCAAAGTGCCTCTTTACCACGAACAGTGGGTTGAAAAACTCCAGAAAATATATTAGGCTTATATTATTGAACAATTTTTCATAATATGTGGCACAATATTATAGAACAAATGTTCCTGATGTTGAAGTATAATGATGAGGATGGTGCACAATCAACAAACAAGGTCGGCGATGACGATGGTATTATAAACAATCATGTTTTTTATTTATATTTTACTTTAAATGGTAGATTAACTCCGTATGTGCGATACTTAAGGTGGATGCAGCGGTGTGTAAAGAGACTAGATTACAATTCGGAGATTTTTTTATTGAGTGGAAGTTTCTGCTTGACCTGCAAAGCCGATTAGAACCTTTCGTAGCTCAAATGGTAGCTTTAATACACCTTACCCCAATTTCAAAAAGATAATGCACATTCTCCTCCTCAAGTGTTTAATAAAAACGATAGATACTTTATGAGAGTAATATATGAGAGCTGTAACCATAAAAAGGTTGAAAATATATATTTTTAGCACTTAACTGTTACTTTCAGCGGTGTAACTTTTCTAGGATAGGGAAAACATATTTTGTCAATATTATCAAGGGAGCATTTCATGGAAAATGAAATACGAAGGTTTAAAAATAATATTTTCTACGTTCTTCCCGATGAGAACTCTGTATTTTAATCTAATTTTACCTACCGTTTTTTTCAACGTAATACAATCCGTATTTTTATGAAAACAAGAATAAAGAGCACTACGGAGAAAATGTATTTAAACGTTAATATAATGTGTCTATTATATGCATAATGTGTCTATTATATACACAACAAAAGTGATATTAGTAAATAATAAACATAAAAGCCAACTCGATTCAACATAAAAGCTTGGCTGGTTCTTCTGGAGTTTAGGAACTTGTACGGAAGTGCGAACATTAACAATATGCACAGACCAAACACTGCCCCGCAGTCAATTAATGATTTGAAACGAGTAAGCTTCTATTATAATCAGGACTTCGACCATGTAACTCTAATTGATAACTGTACTTTAAGTACTGAAAGAGCTCTCCTGGGTAAAAATTCATAAATAAATAAATAAACAAATAAAAAAGCAAATAAAATAAACAAGTAAGTAAATAAGCAAATAAATGGGTAAATAAATAATGTTCTTTTTAGCTACAATACTTTTTGCTGTGGGGAGCTATACAAATATGTACATTTCATGGGACTGCACCACAAGAGCACATTCGCATATTAAATTAATGGGATCGCGTGTGGCACACAGAAACACACACATCTTTTACTTGAAAGCAAAGATAGCAGTGAATGAACTACAATCCTGGTCATAAATATTTGGCACAACGTGCCAAATTAACAAAAATGAGTTCGTAACAAGTGATGTTTAACTGAATACACATATAATAAACTTAGAAGTTAAACCTTTTCAGTTTACCTATGACTTAATACTTATGATCTTAGGTACTTTGGTAATGCAGTATTTGTGTGTGGTTATACGGTGAGCATGTGGAGAAACTTCCTAGCTTCCTAATTGATCCATTTTGGTCCTTTATGACGTCATAAAACAATGAAATCCTTAAAACCTGTACAATTTCCAAGATTTTTCGTAAGAAAACATGCGTATTTGCATTCCCACCAACTTTCCACTTAATAACTAGTGCCGTTCTTCATTTTATGCACATTTGAGGAAAAGTGGCAAAACATAAATGTGGTCTAAAACCCATATTTGTAAGATACTTTGACCTTGATTGTAGCTATGCACTAAACTATTTTGACATAGTGAAGATGTTCATTTAATCCACTAGTGCCTGGTGTCTCCGAAATTATTCAAATAATTACTCATTTTTTTGCTGCTTTGCTTCTTCTAGGTTACTTATTGGAAATAAATAGGAATATGAAGTTGGAAAAAGTTCATAAGACCCTCTGGTTTTTCATAAAATTATAAAGGTGTATAATAGGAAACTTAAAATAGCAAGGGGTATATTCCCATTTCTGAAAAAACCTCTGTGGTTGAGAATGAACATCACGGTGTCACCAAAATGGCGTAGTTAGGAGCCATTAAAAGCCATCAATCAATTAGATTTCTTTTGTGGTTCAAAACACACAGGTGGTGTTACAGAAGTAAAATAAAACATTCTTGTTGCTGGGTTTTTTCACGGAGGTTTATCAAAATACATACTAATTAGAAGATCATTTTGCATGAAAGTAATGTTGTCCTTCTCCACAGATGATATATACCGTAGTTACTCGAATAAGCGACTGCCTCGAATAAGTGCCACATTTTTAGTTAAAGATTGAAATAAGAGCCGCCCACGAATAAGCAACAAATGCAGTGCTCATTAAAATAAACAAGCAGCGTTGCACGCTTGTAAATTGCCGCATCCATTCTGTGAGTGGGACGAACATTTTAGAAAACTTATGAAATTTGCGTTCCTGCTGCTGTGATATACTTGTTAAAAGTCACATAACCTGACTAATCTCCTCTTCGGTTCCCTGTGTTGTCTGAATTCCACAATGACTGTGACACGTTTTTGGAAAACTAACTAACCTTTTATTGATTGAATGACTGATTTGAGAGGAAGAATGCTTTATCTAAGGAATGTTGTAACTTATACACAAGTTTACAACATTCTGACTAAATTAAGCACTGCCTTGGTACTATATATACATAAACCGTACACCTGTTATTTAGATACTCTTGGATTGTTTGGGTTCATAAACAAGCTTTTTGCAATAATCAGAGTTGGAAAAAAATATTTATTGTGGTTTGGAAAAATCATTTGACACTTTTGAAATTTGTTATTAAAGCAAGTGTTTTAGAAGGAATAAGATAACAATAATATATGGTAATAGTAAGATTGGCCGGGCTTCCGTTCCCCTGCTATGTTATCTAACTCAACGAGTGTGAAAACGCACCTGTATTAATTTGTTTCCAAGAAGGATATCACACATGCCACGTGTTCACTGTCGCCGGATGTTTGCCAAGTGCAACCAAAAGTTTAAGTTGTATTTATATAGTTTATTTACAAGAAAAGTTTGTCTACCAGTATTTACAATGATACTCTTAGCAAACATGCTCGCTCATATCTTGTGTCAGAATCTAGTCACCACACTCTTTGTTTATGATTCATTGATTGATGGCGATAACGATCAATCTTTGGATACGGCTTGTGTCATTGTCGTCAGGTATCTCCTAACTTTTTACTATTTTTATCTCGCTCACCCAAAGTTTTTACGGCACATGTACATGTAAAACTGTTAGGTAGTAAAGTCCCTCGACAGCAATCGAGTTCTCCTCCATAAGCTTTTTGAAAACAATACTGGTTTAGATAAACTTTAAGAAAGGCTTTGCGATGAAGTATCTTTTACGCAATTGTAAAGTAAATTTTTGATAAGAAGGACGGCCAACTTGGAATTCACAAGGATTTCCATTTAAAACCAAGAGAATGACCGTTTTAGCTCTGGTTTCTTGCAAATCCGACAAAGCAATAGCTCAGCCTACGTGTGTTGAAAAGATCTAATCTGTAGCGCAATAATTCGTCGAGATATTTACCGATCTTAACCAGCACCAAAAGTAGAAGGTGGCCGCCGCAGTTTTGCTGTTCTTATTTAGCTGTTTGGTTAACCGTTAGACTCCCCGTTTTTTGTTGCTTAGACTAGTATATTTATTGAACCCATGAAGTTGTTTTGGTTATCTAGCTAAAAGAATCGCGAAAGTAGTCGAAAACTGCCGTTTTACATGTTTCTCACCTGTGTGGGTCAAGGGAAACTGCCTGGAAAGTTTCGTATCATTTGGAGCTAGCTAACGTACAGAAAGATAGCGTTTATGAAGCGTTTCAGCTAGCTACCCTCTATCGCCATTGTTTTACCATCTGGTGAGCTATCCTTCATTTTTTAAATATTACGAGAACCTTTGTAACACGTAGTAGAATGTTCTCCCTAGCTCCGTGGTTAATTTGGTATAATTTGGAACTAGCTAAGTACCTCACACATAGCGTTTTTGAAGTAAAAACCTAGATAATTTGTATCACAATATATTTTGATTTTTCTTAGTTATCTTTACCTTGTGTAAATATTGTGAAAGTATTTGTTATAGTGAGTAGAAGGTCCCTCCCATCTCCCTGGTATATTTTGAATTATTTGGAGCTACAATCCTAGCCATAATATAATGGCACAAAGCGCCAAAAATTCAAAAGTCAAGTGCCGCAAGTGCTACGAAATTGTTCATAGATATAACAACAGAAAGAATTAAACTTTTCCAGTTTACTTATGACTTAAGACTTTGGATCTTAGGTACTTTAGTAGAGAAGTAACCGTGGCTATGTAGCACTGTTGGACAAGCCGAGTGGACTCGCTATCCTCCTAATTGGTCTATTTGAGGACTTTGTGACGTCACGCGATATGTTGATCAGTGAAATAAGGAAAATCTTGGATGAGTTTTGATAAATTACAGTGACATGGGCGATCCCACGCGGTTTCCTACGAACACCTAACTCTCATCTCGTGTAATGGTAACGAGAAGGGTAAGGTGCTAACACAAAAATCAGCATAAAACGCAAAAAGTGTCATAATTAATGGCCAGGATTGTAGCTAACTACCTCAAAGGTAGTGTTTTTGAAGTGCATACTAAGGTACTTTTTTTTTACTTTGTTCTTCTAAATTACGACTTTTTGCCACTGTAATTTTTTAGTAGAGCTACACTGGCAGTTAGTACTTTTATTATCGATGTAAAAAAAATTTGTTCGCAAGCATTAAAATTATTTTTGTGACTTCTATTAAATGACGAATCTTTGACATTTTAGTCGAAACATCCTTTTCGCTTAAACTTTTGTATATTTTTGCCACGACTGTGTCCATAGCACACTTTTCTATCTTTTTTTCTCTACCCAAGTTAGGTATTAACACCTTACAGACACTCACATACACAACACTGTACCACTAGCTGACAAGAACAATTAATGTATATTGTCAGACTAGTGGCGCACACAACATATAGCATATAGTGGGCGTGGCCCAGCGAGGACAGTAGATCCCTCCACGTGGAAACGTTGCCCAACGTCTCATCCGTAAACCTCTATACACGATTTAAATTTTTGCTCCGGACGGGAACCAAACCCGGGATCGCTCCGTCAAAGGCGAGAGCGTTAACCACTACACTACGGACCACATACTATACTATACTATACTACCCTTCTATCTTTCGCATATAGTATTAATGTGTATCCAAAAGAGTGTTTTTGAAGGGAATAGTACAGTATGTGAATTGTTGACATTTTAGCTGTAATTCACTTACCGCAAAAATCTTTCAATTTTTAAGCTACGGCTGTGTTCAAACCTTTCTTAGCTAGCTGACTAGTGTTTTGGTACTGTTTTTTTTAGAGAATGACTAGCTATCCAAGTCGTTATTGTTATTTAAAGTTTTTGGCTTAATTGCTGACATTTTCGCACAGTAGCTACAATAACTAGCTCGTACTATTTATTGTAGACATGTAGAAAAAGTTGGGTCGCAAACTCTACAACATTATTTTTGCGGTACATAGATTGTACCCCGAAACGTTGTTTACATGTTGCATATATTGTACTTATGTCACTGGTGATACTTGTTGTATGTACCTATACTGGTAGATATTGACATGAAGACCCAACAGCAAGTTATATTGCGAATAAGCTATTCCTACATATTTCGCAGGAATTTGATTTCTCGAATTTGGTCAAAATTTCAAAATTTATTTTTAGTTGTCTTACACTAATTTTAGTTGTCTCATGCTACTGTATTGGGCACCTACTACATAATACCACTGTATATATAAATTTTTGGGGCTGTTATTTATAAAAAATAATATCATCAAAAGCTATTGAGAAACGTTATAAAGATTATTTAAACATCAACGGTGTTATTTTCTATAGTTTTCAAGTAAAACATCAAATGCTGTATTTCATTTATTGTTACGATAACTTTAAAACTTAAGGACCGCTTAGCCCGCTCGTAATTTAAAACTAGATAAGACCCACGTAACATTTATGTAGTCGAATTCTTATAAAAATGTAACTAAGAAATTTACAAAAGATCTTAATTTATAGCTCTCTATTTTTTGTTTATTAATTTATCATATTTAGTAGATTACGGATAATGTTTTATGATCTGCGTGTTGTTGTAATATATTGAAGAAAACTATTTAAATGTTTACAAAGTTGTGTTATATATATTTCTTTAAAAATATTGTCTTCTCTCATCCAATTGAACGAAGCGTTATTTCATTTTCAAATATCAAATCGATATTTTCTTTCGCCAGGAAAAGGAAATCTGGTCTTTAGAACGGCTCAATTTCCCACAAAGGACACAGATGGACCAATTAGGAAACTAGAGAGTCTCCCACCCTGCCTAACTGTGATGTACAGCCCACAATTACTTTATTACCAAAGTACCTAAGATCCGCGCGTCTTAAGCTGTTGATAAACTGAAAAAGTTTAACTCGTGAGTTGTATTTACATCACTCTGGTAATCTCATTGATTGATGGCTGTGTTGCTGTCGTCACCTAAGTATTTTACTTATAGTCGATACAATTTATATAATTTTAGAAAAGTAGCTTCCACTGATCATGTTTACTTCAAACTTGGTCAGATGATTAATTAAGACAATGCAATCTTGATCAAACAATTGACCATGCGCGTGAATAATGTTATCAATAATTTAGGTCCTGTTTACACGATACATGTTTCAGAAATTTTAGAAAAGTAACTTCCGCTGGCCGTACGGACTTCAAACTTGGGCAGATAATTACTTAAGCCAATACAGTCCTTATGGGACAAATGACAATCCAGTCGATGACTTAGATCCTGTTTATATAATACGAAATGTCTACTTTAAAAGTTACTTTTTGTTTGTAATACTGTCTTCAGACATACTGTGTACGTTACTTTATATCATTTTTGCAAAATTTCCAACAATGTTTACTACTGGGAAAAACTCTCCAGAGGTTAGTTCGGAAATGTACTTTCAAGTACTTGTGCGGGCTTCAATCTTAGTGAGATTTATTTACAGATATTTCCATTTCAATACCATTTATCAGTCAAAAACGTAAAAGCGAAATAGTTCGACTCCAGCTCAGCATGGCAGTTATTAGCCATCAATCTTCAAGTGCGTAGCGCTTCTTGTTTCAAATTAAACTCAGGGGAATATTAAAGTTATATATATACTGTATATGCTATAATTTATTGGCAATTCCAAGACAGCATGATCTAAATAAAAGGCATAACTATCCTACATCAAAGTTTCAGAAAAACCACTGTATGTATTTTATAGCAATTACCATCAAATAACTCTTACAAAGTTTATCAGTTTCATTAAGCTGTATCGCATAACAAAACAAATGTTAAATTCTAAAAGGCATTTTGTTTTTGCACAACCATTGTAAAAACATTTAAAAAATGGAAAGACCATTAAAAGTTTTATTCTAATATAGTTGAGGCAAAGAAACATAATAGTTTATGTGAAAAGACCGGAGGCTGGGAGGTAGCTAAACCTTCATCGTTTCGGGGTAAACCTTTGAGGTTTCGTGGTGGTTAATTGTTTCAAAACAGGAGTTAAAGTTTGAGAACAATTTTATTCTACATCTGTACTTTATGATAAGGAAGCTACTGTAGCTACAATACAAAACTACTGGGCTAATAAAAGACATTATTTAGCAGAACAAATTGTCGAACAAGAAGCGACTATGTTATTCTAGTATATTTTGGGTTGTAAGCTAGCTCCATTTTGTACAAAATTAACCAGTGAACTTGGGGTGCACTCTCTACTATAGTGGGTCTCAAGACATCTAAATAAGGAAAAGATAGCTAGCTAGTTATCCACGCAATAGTAGTAAAGTGTGGCTAAGCTAATACTCTTTAGGGGTGTATTTTTTTGCTTCAAACGACTTTATTTTCACAGGAGTTCATCTCTGATAGGTAGGTGGTACACCTTCCTAGTGTTGATAGAAATTACTTTCACTTCAACAACACCGGTAATTTTTCAGATAAAAGGTCAGTTTTACATCTAGCTAGCTAGCTAGGCATTTTTGGGATAGCTAATTTCTCAACTTTCTTTAGCTAGCTAGCTAACTAAAACGACACAGTAAAATGACAGTAATTATCTTCCACAACTACTATTCCTGGTGAATGAATGTAAATGACGGGAGCTCTAAAACTAAGCTAACAATGTTTCACAAAACTTGTGTTGCTAGCTTGCTAGTTGCCTATATTCTTCTTCGTTCTTGTTGTTGCTTGTTGAAACAGTATTATGTACATGTTCACGTATTATGTGTCACGTGTTATGTGGTACCTTTACTCATATTTTCGTACCAAACACGTGACTGTCATTTTTAATAAAATACCTTTGATACGGCGTACTGCGAGTTTTACTCGAATATTTTGCTTGCGACTGCGAGTTCACTCAATAATTTATCAATTTTTCGCTGGTTACGGAAACCAAATTAAAAATTAGCCCGTTTGAAGAAATTGCTCGCTGCGTGGCAATTTAAAAATAGACATATTTTATAGGAATAAAGGATATTCTTTGATTTTAAAAATAGCTTTTACAACATCAAATTGCTCTAGTTATCCAATTTTTCAGTTCTTTATTCAAAATATCATCTGTGCGAGTATCAGTTGCTACCGCTATGAAATGTGTAGGTACAACTTCTCTCTTTATTTTTCTGGTTGACTTTGCTAGCAGTCTATTACCAGGCTTTGCGTTGAGAAACTGATGCATCAATCGTGATACTTCCATTGGAACGTGACCAACGAGAACCTATTTAATTTTCCAACCCTCCATTTTAAAATAAGTCCCGCATTTAAATTAGGGTCGCCCTCAAATAAGCGCCGCATTAAGAATAACAAAAATACTCGGAGATGCGCTAATTCGAGTAATTGCGGTAAGCATGATGTATCAAGGACGTGATTTTAAAGATATGCCAAAACAGATCATAAGAATTTATCGTGGATTCAAGATGCCGAACATTTGATGATATTATTACAGGCTAGGGTAGGAAATTGTGGAGACAAGTTATAAAAATGTTTATGTATGATTATGTGAATGAGCGTAGAATGGTAAATGGTGAAAAATATAAATATATTTCAACTGTAAGTGCTCTGTTTCAATATTGTTGTTTGGTACATGAGTTAGGAATATGAGGGCCTTGATATCACTTGTCCGGACCTTCATCTAGAGTTTTACGTAATACAGTAAGTAAACTGATTTTTAACTGCATGTATGTAAATGGTATAAGCAGTACTTAATATATATATATATATATATATATTTATACTTGTTCAGCGATATTTCGATTTGTTACAAATCTTTATCAAGTTATAAAAATGCTACGAATCCTGACTTTTATATTGCTCTCCGCC
>JANTOQ010837555.1:2736-19090 GCA_027564595.1 Bythotiara depressa | reverse complement strand
ATCATCCATCTACTACCTACAGTAAATACAAGAAATATTCAACAATTTAGAATTCACACAAACAAATGGATAAACAACAATTTAGAATTCACACAAACAAATGGATAAACAATCACTACTTGCATTCAAACTGCTTAACATTAAATAGATTCTTCACCAAAGTGAAAATAAATAAATATTGGTATTACATACCTGTAAACCGCATATGTGTGGAACTCATTCAAGTTTTGAATTCGTTCTTCCAGTTTCTGGCTCCGTTTACTTTTTTCAATTGAATTATTGAAAAGATCAATATAAGCGTCCAGTGAAAATTGATACATAGGATCAATGCGACCAAGATCATTCAGCACAAAGAAGAGAATAGAGGCTCTCTGTGCACAATGTCGATAGCCCTAAGTAGAAATATATTCATTTTAGCAGTTGTTAACACTATCAGGGCGATAGCCCTAAGTATAGTAAGTAATAATGGCTTTTCATGTTTAATGTTGACTTTCTGAAAGGAAAATAAAACTAAGAGCATATATTAGATAATTTTGTTCCCAGAATCAAAAACAAGCAACTTGTTTTGACAAAGATATTACTACATCATTTCAACTATAAATCTGGTGACAACTTTACACTACAGTTAGGATGGTGTTTTAAATCAAATGTTTCCAATTTCTACAACTAGATGGGAGACAAGAAAACACAAACATTAATGGGGGATAATTATGGGCCAGGTATCTTCCAACCCCTAACGATGCAGAATAAATCTTTCAGGTGTAGATACGAGGGATGCAAATATTTACATGAGAGTAAACAAAAGAATAGCAGATTTTCTGAATATTCAAAGCATCTCAGGATTCAAGAATACTGCAAAGTTGCCCATGCTTTCATTGATACAGGATATGTTTTGCATTGAATACACAGGTACATTACTGCTCTATGTCACCTTATTAACAATGTTAAACTATACAAACATTAAAAGGTAATAATTATGGGACTTGGAAACACTCATTTAAAGTTAAATTTATCAACTATTTCATGACATACTTCAAAAGCATACAAAATATTACAATCCTGTTCTTAACATTCTTACCAAACATCCTAACACAAAAATTACAATCCTGTTCTTAACATTCTTATCAAACATCCTAACAGAAAGAAAGATAATAAACAAATTTCATTTATGTGTGTAATAAGAATAAGGGTTCAAGTTATCAAAATACCTCTCTTGCAGTGTCAATTTTTATCTCTGTCTGTTCACTAGTTTGAAGCTGTTCTGAAATTTCTGATGATGTAATTTTTGATGTGTGTAAAGTATTTACTAGTTGTTCATCATCCAACAGTGAGCCTTGTGCTGTGCTCAAAAGTCTGTCAAAAAATAAAGTATTTACAGCTGTAGCAGAGTACATCTGTAACCTAGCTACTTGGAGCCCATCTCGCCTGTGGACAGGTTTCTTTGAGAAATCTTGTTGAGTAGAAATTCCTGCTTAACACACAGAGCTGATTAGAGAAAAAACTTAAATGGGGACTTTAATTACAATTACACTGTCAGCACAGGACCATAATCGATTGATGACAGTATTTTGATGTCTTCACAGGACCATAATCGATTGATGACAGTATTTTGAGCACTGAAAAGGCTATCCTGGGTAAAAACATGTACATAAAAATAAAAATAAATTGTAATAAGAAATGTAAAATAACAATCAAGAGTGATACCTGAGAATTTCATCTTCTAGTTCTTCCAATTTCTTCTTTCCAGATGCAATGTTGATAACTAAAGAATCTTTTTGTTCTTCGAGTTCAGGTCTTTCACGACGGACAACTATACCTAACAGTTGAGCTTCAAGACCTAAAAACACGAGCATATAATAAAATATGGAGCATCAATACAAACGACAACAGTTGTTTCTTACATCATCATATAAAGCTTAAGATAACAGGAAAACGATAATTCTGTACAACTAGTCATTACCCTGAAGATATCACTCCAGAGAGCAATGCTGAAGGAGGCACTCTATAGATGGTTCGAGTGTTTGAAGCCAAATGTTTCAAATGGGCTTAAAATGGAGATGGCTAAATTTAATTGGCGTATTAGAGGCTGCATTGTAATATTACGGCATGCATTCTATCATTATGTACAGTAATCATGTGACTTTGAAGCTTGGTTGAAGTATAATTTTAACAGAACCAATCATTTTGTTTACTTGCATGTGTAGAGAGCATGCTTGCGAAAAGAGTTAATTTTAAACAATTAATTTATGCGAAAGAAGAATACTATCGTTTAGTATAATAATGCCACCATCGTTATCCACGCTGAGCATGACATGTCATCACATCAAGGAGTGTAACTTACATGCCATTTGACAATGTCACCCACAAAAAGTACATATGTTTCTACTTTTAATCGGAACAATAAAAAATGAAATTGAAATTCATTAACATTGTATTCCTTTTCATTATCAATAAAACTTTTTCAACTTCCCAGTTTTTATGTTGTGTGTTCTGTAAACAGGGGGAACCCTCGCAAAAGCTAAAATCTAGTACATAAGAATAACCTACCTTGCTCTTTGACTGCAAAATTAACAATAGTAGTTTTTGTTGATATTTCTGGTGTATAGTGTGGATTGCTAAGCTTTGTACAAATATAAAATTTGAAATCAAGGTTATATTCTATTTCTTTATCACCAAGCTTCAACAACAACCTTCCACCTACAGAAAATATAAACAAAGATGAAACTAATTCTGAAATTAAATTACCATTTATAAAACAAAACTATTTTGTTAACTACCAGGATAGACAATGATATAAAATACATGTTTACTAATTATATATTATTATTACTTGATTAAATGTTGTACTAATTATTTGGAATTTATATTTAATTGAATTATTATACAGTACATTCCCTAATAGCTAAAATAAAACATTTTATGTTTCTCATGTACCCTTTCAAAATGCACTATCAAGAATTAAAGTCCTCTCAAACAATAATATATTGAGTGTTTTATCATTTTTTGGTTCCTATTAGAATAATTGGCAGCAATTCACCCAACAAGGTACTTTATCGACTAAATATTGGCTAGTTTAATTTACCGTATTTCCTCGATTAGGCGCCCAACCCGCAAATAACCTCCCCCCTTTTAGCAGTTAAAAAAAAAAAAAAGTGCCCCCTTGAATAAACGCCTCCTCTTTTAACATCAACCATGTCAAGATGGATATCACCAACTTAAAATGCAACTGAATGTGCTTGATGAAGGAAATGATGTCACAGTCTTTCCATCTCCTGGACGATGACGGGGATGATGAAGGTGTTGATGTTGTATAAATTAATTAATTGTTTCGGAATAACTGCCCCCTCGATTAAGCACGATTTTGCAATAAGTGCCCAGGGCACTTAATCGAGGAAATACAGTACTTTTAAAAAAGAGCGGAGTGAAGAAATAAAAAATAATAATACAATGGATACAGACCATGTTTCACAATACTCTTATTCAAAATTGGTGCCAAAGAAGGATCAAGCTCTTCAAACACATTTTGCAACAGAACAGGTGATCCAAATTGGATTGCATTTTCTAGTGTCCGTAAGTAATCTGTCTGCTGCAAATCAACAATCTTTAATCCACGCTTTCCTTCCATCTTTTTTATCCATTTAATTGCTTGTCCTTGTGGGTCAATCATTAACGGCCAGCGGTTTCCCCGATGGACAATACAACCATTCTCTGTTGAGAAAGAATCTGATGGCAAACCTTGGATATTCCATTCTCTTACTTGTGTTGGCTTAGCCATGAATGTTGCAAAGGAAAACTCTGGGTTGCATGAAACTTGTAACTTTCGAATCAGCACTAACCATGTTTGTTGCACTAGTTCATCACGATAACTTGACAAAAATGGACCGGCATAAGACAGGAAAGCAGCTGCTATCAGACAGTCACCAACAAGGTACTCAATATTTTGTTCCAGAACCTAAAATCATTTATGTATCAAACAAAAACATTTCAAAGCATCAAGATCTTATAAAAATAAAATAGGAGAAAAACACAACTTCAAATCACCAGTACACAATGGCAAATGTAAAAACTGATTATCAGACAGAAAGGAGACCTTTCAACTTTCATATCAACGGTTCATAAAATGAATAAACTTACCCCAACACTTGCTTCCCATCTATCACGCTCACCACCAAGCCCAGAGACAAGTTTGCCAGCTCTCTCTAATTTTAATTCCAACATCTTTGCTTTATTTCCTAACTCTTCTTTTTGTAGCAACTTTTCGTCATAGTTCTTTTTAAGTGTTTCAATTTTATCAGTCACTTCTTTTAGTTTACCTTTTGCTTCAGCTAATGACTTTTGTTTTTCATCTAGTAGTGCTGTTGCATTAGCAAGTCTTTGTTTCTTGGGCTCCACAACCCGGTATATACGGCCATATACTTCCATGGCTCGAACCCATAAACATAATGACTTTGCAGCAGTTGACACTCTTCCTACAATGTCTGGATGAAAATCTGCCTGTGCACAATAACCACCAATTTTTTTCAAGATCCTATCACTCATATTTTCTTTATCGTAACTAATCAATTTGTTAATAAAGTTTGAATCACCTAAAAATTTATCATCCAATGAAGACAAACTGATAATGTATTGCCTTATTTATTAATGATAAATTTGTACATCTTTATTAATCTATGATGACAGTGCAGTGTAAACAATATTTTTCATACACACTTTTAAATGAAACACACAAACATATTATCTGCAGAAGCAGACTATTACGGTGAAATATTTAGAATGAGCTGATGTGTATACTACTCCTACACAAAGTTAATACAGAATGACTAATAATTGTTTGTGCATTTCAATTTTTTAAACTAATACACCAATGCGTACTTGCTACTGTCAGTAACTACATTAGTCTAAAGATTTCTCTGCTTTGTCATTAATTTGTGATCATACCTAACTGTCTTTTTGCTTCTAACCATGTTGGTTCACTTCCTTTGAGGATCATGACAGCTTCCATTACCTTTTCAACTAATGGTGGTGGTCGACCATAACTCTTAATTTCTGTCATATCTTTCTTGTTAAGTGATTCCAAAGCTTTGTTTGCTTCTTCCAATGCAGGAATTGCTTCATTTAAGTCTTGTTGTGCATTTTCAGCAATTGCTCGACACTTTACCTCTTCTTCTTGTATTTTCTCACTGCGTATTGCAACTGACTATAAATACAAGATGTTAAACATTTACAAATGTTATGAGACACACAAGAACATCATCTTTTATTACAAATGTACCTCAAACCCCTGCTTATTAAATCAGGTAAAAATGGGTGATTACATAAAGGGAAGTACAAATATTATGTTCTATGTAAAGACAAAACCCCTTGATTTGCTTGGTACATCTGAAACGAATCGCAGTGATATCGGAATTCGCAAGATACAGTAATCTTTAAATATTTCTCCAAGTATTACAAACCTTTTGTTGTTCATCAGCTTCTCTTTTCTGCTGTACAATGACAACAAGGAACTCCTCGCACTGTTTCTGAAACTGAGCAACCTGCACCTTTGCTTCTTCCAACTCTATTGACATCACTTCCACCTGGGAAACAAAACACATAATAAGCCATAAATGTTTTTAAAATAAATTAAGGAAAATGCATAAGACAATCTACAACACAATCTATGCAAATGATGAAATACTCAAACAAATGTAATGTATTTGATCAACTCTCTGTGAAAATTTCTGGCAATAATATCTGATAAAAATAAACAATTTGTTACCTTTTGTCTTGTATCATCAATTTTTTCCAAACCATTCTTTAATTTATTTGCCGCATCACCTAATTCTTTATGTTTCTCTGTCATTAAACTAGAACATGAGAAATTGTTTGTTTAATACATAGTAGTTTAATAACCTTTCACTGATTCAAGATACTATAGACAGAAAGAATAATTACCTTTTGTATCCAGATACAAGTTCTAAATAATTTGTTGGAGTTACATAGGTCTGTCGTTTTAATTCAAATAACATCTTCTTAGAAACATCAACAACAGACTGGTGCACTGTTGCAAAGATCTGAGATACCTTCGACTTCATCTGTAATATGAAAACAATTGTTTATCATATACATATAAAATATCAGCTAAATAGTTTACATAAATAAAAACATTCCTTGTCATTTTAATCTATTGTAATTACCTAGTTCGTAATTCACAACTGTGGAATAGTGAAAGTTAAGAGATGTTATGATGAGAACAGTGAAAGTTTTAAGAGATATTATGATGAGAACAGTGAAAGTTAAGAAATGTTATGGTGAAAACAGTGAAAGTTAAGAGATGACGAAAACAGCGAAAGTTAAGAGATGTTATGATGAGAACAGTAAAAGTTATCAATTCTTGTTGAATACACATTAATTGTTCCTTAACTTTTGTCATTCATACTATACTGTATTTGAGTGATCACAATAAATACGCTTACTTCGTCACTTCCAAGTTTCATTTCATCCAGATATTTATCTGCAACCTCAAGCAAAGCATCGTGGGGCCATTCACTAAACCAATCAATTGTTGTGCAATTAACAAAAGCTGGGTACTGCCGAATTCGATTCCTGCGTTAAAGATAAATAATAAAAGAGTCAAGCCAGTCTTATTAGTTAAAGTATTCTTACACTGAACTAAAAAATGTAAACAAAGTATATTTGAAGAATTGTAACTACATAATAATCCTTCCAGATTTTATATCATCTTGCATCGAATAGTTTAAAGATAAATACATTTACTGGAATGGGGAAAAAAACATGGAATAAGCAGCGTGATAGTTAAAACATGAGTCATACCTGAAAGGATCACCAACAGGGCTCATACACAGGATAACATGCAGGTTTGAACGCACTCTCTCAATGAAGTACTTGAAAATACTTTCCGGTGTTTCTGAAATTCCTTCTTTTCTAGCAGTATCACTTAAAGCACTTCGTATCTGAATCAATTAAGAAATCAATGTAACTTTCACATAATTAGTGAAAACAATTAGAATTTCCTTATCAACAAAATTCCATCATTCAAAATTACAATTCTCCAATAAGAACATTATTTGATAAAATTTTAATTATTTTTAAGATGGCCTTGGAGAATACGTTTTCAATTTGCTGCAAACAACATCAAAGCCATTGTAACAGGTAACAGCAAGTGGACCAGTAGATTTATATGACACTTTTCAAAAGATACTTTGCTCATCATCGCAGTGGGAATGATGAAATTCTCCTTTATATATATAAACTGAAAGAAAAAACCCTGCACTTACCATTTCCATACACTTTAGTGAAATAGAACAAGAAATAATTTTTTCAATTCTGGTATAACAATGACCAATCTCTCAACTTTCATTTGAATCACCAAATGAGTGATAATGGGTGTTTTATTTTGTTTTGTTTTTTACACAAGCTGGTAACATTGTAACTAACTCAGAGGATTTACTCATTATGTCACATAATACAACGATACTGAAAATTCAGAGAGATATCGAATGGCAATTAATAATATAAAAAAAGCTATGAATATTCCTTATCATAAAGGTATGAGTGAGTGAGACACTTCTATGAATATTCCTTATCATAAAGGCATGAGTGAGTGAGACACTTCTATCAATCTTAAAAACAACAGTGTGTAATTATACTCTAATTGTATCTCATTTCATTTGTTCTAAAAAACAAATTGCGGAAAACAACAATGTCTGTAAAATTCCTTGTGGTGACTATAATACAATATGCATGAACAAGTCAACACAATCGCTGGAGCAACAATAAAAAGAATATGTTCGAAAGGGTGAATCAACAAAAAGTAAAGTCTCCAAATACAATTGGAAGTTTGACAGATTTGCTTGGGATGACTGACAAGAAAATTATTAATTGTGAACAGTTGCTATAAAAAAAAGAATAAAACCGTTGGTATATATTTGGACGTTGGTATATATTTGGACATATTATATATTTAGACATATTTTATCAAATTAGAAATATTTGTATGTAAATGGGGATATTCTCTGCTGGACAATGAGAGAAATATATTTTAAAATTTAGCCGAACACAAATCTAAGATAAATATTTCATATCATTTTGAGCTCTACTGGACTAGCAAATGTTAATACTTTACCATCAGCAAAGTTAACATCTCAGTTTTAACAAATAGCAACTTAAAGTCTTGTGTAGACAATAAATAACATAAATCTAGTGGTGAGCTGTTTTTATACTCCAATCAATATACCTCCTCAAATTCTTCAGGTTTATAAAGATTAGGAACTTCTCCGCTGCTGAGTATGTTATTGACATCTTCAAGAAATGATTCTTCAAGTACTTGAGTGTCAGTAAATATAAACACAGTAGGCTTATTGTCAATTCCAGTTTGAAAGTAAAGCTTTCTCAGATCTAAATGAATAAACCATGAACCATGCTATCAAATGTTTACAAGATAATATACATAAAAATACAACATAGCAATTCTACTTTTAATCTCTGTTCTATTAAAGTCAAATGGATCAACTCAAATGGTTTGTATGTTATACTGGGTTTTGAAAAGACTGATTTAAAACAGATCATTTATCAAATGCTATACAGTTTTGATGAGTTATGTTCTATTGATTTGCTTTAAAGAAACAAAACTATAAAATTTCTAACCTTCATGGAACTCCTGTTTCCGATAATGTTTGGTCACCTCAATCATGAACACTTTATATTCCAGTGTATATGCTGCTAAACGTGACAAACTCTGGCGCCCACTGCCACCAATTCCAACAAGTAGTAGATTACCACGTGGTTGCCCAATAACCCGAATGATACGAGTTACTAAAGTAACAAAATGATGATACTGACTTATGTGGTAAGAGAAGCTTCATACTATGAAAAAGTACACATGGATTCACTAGAAAGAGATCGCGCACTTAGATGTACTATTACTTGGGTCTACAAGTCCAGCCATCATATCTGTCCAATTATGTTAGGGATGAACTAACACTGCCATTTCCAGACATTAAACAACCCTTTTCAAGGCTTGGTTTTACAGAGCCCATAATTACTTACTATGACCTATTACAATAGGCAAGTGGCCTAGGGTTAATTACACCTAGTAACATGTGGACCACGGTTTGGTTCCCAACAGCAATCATTTCTTTCCTTCACTAAACATTTTCCTTTTTTTTCTTTCCTTTTTGCTGTTAAAAGAAATTAACATTGTACATTTTCATTGCTTGAAAAAAGCTTTCTGTAAATGTATAACATCGTTAGCTTTTATGTATAAATTCTCACGTTATTATTTGAAGTTGTAAAAAACAATTCCTCATAAAAAATTACAGATGGGGAGAATATTGTCCAAATGGGTCCTCTACTTCCTCTTGGCAGAATGGACCATTTTGCAAGAGATACATGCAGACCTAATTAGTGGTGGTTTAGCATTTGAAATAAGCTTTCCAAACATGTACAATGTTGTTAACTGTACAATAACGTTTTGTGAAAATGGTAATAACGCAAACACAAAAGCCATAAATGAAAATATTATTTAAACTCTGATTATTTGTGTTGATCATTGACTCAAAGTTTTAATAGAATTTAATTTAAAATAATAATTATTATGGAGTCGTATATACCATGTTCAATAGCATCTCTGAACAACACAAGGTCCATGGATATAACTCCCGGTTCCATGTTGTAATCTTCTAGTCTCTCTTCCATGAACGTTTTTAAACTTTTAAATTCTGTGATATCTTCATACACACCAGTGTCTTTCATAAAGCTACCTACAATGTATTGAGAAAATTATTATCTGTCCTCTCATCCTCATATTGAACCAGGAGTAACATTTTAAAGAATTCTTAAATTCATACAATACAAAAGAAAAACATTTGCAACATTTTTCACACTTTCACGTATTCCTCATCAACCAGAAGAAATAAATGCAACTAACCAAAGATAGGTGGCACTTTGTTTGGACAAAGATTGTGGTAAGAGAAATCCAACATGGTACCAAGTTTATCACTCAATAAAGTAACAAATGCTTCACGATCAGGCTCATTGGTTAATCTGTCAGCAAATACTCTAAAGATAAGTTGCCAAAGAACTGTTGTTAAAAAGATGTTTCTTGTAGGAAGCATGTACATAAAAGCATTTTTATGTTTATTCACAGATCATTAAGAAATATCAGTAATATGAAAGCTACCTAAAACATTCATGCACCCACAATCTTGCAATGCTACTTTTTGTATCATGGTAATCCTTGTTAGCTCTTAACAATCCCTGAAATACCTAAAAGAAGAAAAACATTGCCAATATTTTCATGAATTATGTATTAGAGATACAATATTACAAGACATGAAGGGAAACACTTATAAACTGCTTCTTCATATCAAAGGTTAACAATACCTTGGAAATATCCCGCAGATTAAACAAATAATGAATCTTTGTTGGGGTTGGCAGCATTGTTTGAACAATTGAGTTGTAAATGTCAATGGTTGCCTAAGAGACAAAAATTAGAGACTAAATTTAAACAGCACAGATGAATTAATACAGAATGTTTACAATCAATTTTTTTAAAATGTCTTCATTATTGCAATGTTTTCAAACAATGCTATAAACAAGACATTGTCTCATTTACAATGAGAAATCATTAGTACCAGTCAGAAGATAATGATATACAGTCATTTCCCAGACAATGTGATACAGTCCTATTGAAACTTTAGTTCCAGACAAATCTAAATACATGTTTTCATTTGAAATCCCTAAATAAACATCCAAAACCATGCCACTTTATTTAACTGTTTAGTTTTAAATAAATATGTATTTATAATAATAAAGATATGCTTTACTTGTGTAATAGTATCTCCAGTGGCTTTTACTTCCTCTTCAAACTCCTGTAATTTCTGATTGATCATTGTTCCAAAGATTCTCTTGATTTGACTTTCCTAATAAATGATTAATATATATAACAGTTCAATACATTTATAACATTTTATACTCAATAACATCGACTACTATTCCACTATCACATCTACTATGTATGGAGCTATTTTGTTTAACTTTGCAAAACACCTATTCTACACATGTGTTAGGCCATTCACTAGAATATACCTGTCCCTGGTATGTTAAAACAGTCTTATGCAGTTATTGCAGCATTCCCTTCTCACAGAACACACAAATTAATGACTTTGCTACAAAGTGTAAGCCTTAATAATTCCTATATGTAGCCATATATTATGGAGAATACAAACATTTTTAATAAGTGTAAGCCTTTCCGACTTCACTCCGTCATAAATACATAAATAAATAAAACTATACATTTAAAAATGCTGAACCTAAGAAAATCTGGATACAAAGTAGAAGGTATTACTTGTGGAAATGTCATATTTATTAAATTGAATCGGCTTTGAAGTCTTTTGGAAATCACTGTCCTGCCTCCACTAGGTGGTCCCATTGCAGCAACAAGCAACATACCCTAAAATAAAACATTATCATAACTCTAGTATTAATATCTTCCCTTGTTTTTATTCAACCTTACATGTATATAAATAATCAAATAAACATATAAACTTATAATGTCAGTTGAACATGTAATTTATCTCCTTAAAACGTGGCTTATAATCACTCAATAGATTTTTTATATTGATGGGTCACAACAAACAACAGACCTTTTGAAAATAAGAAAAAATAAAATAAATGTATTAGTTTTCCATTCGCCTGTTATTATTAGTATAAACAACTAGTAACTACTTATTTACTATTAGTTTTTTATAATACATGTTAGCAGCATGCATATGTAATCTAGTTTCTTAGATTCTAAATTGTTATATGACCATGCTTCAATTCCACCTGTGAATGACAGGTAATTAGCAAATTGTCTCATTGAGCAGAAGTTTCTGCTTAACTTGCAGATTCTAATTGAATTTTCTTTTTATCTCAAATGGGAGCTTTAATAATTGATAACAGTACATTTAATTATGGAAGTAAATAAAACATCTGAAGTAAAAACATTTGTACAATAACTAACCTTTACATATTTAATGGTCTGCTTCTGTCGATCATACCAAAACCCATAATCAATCCATTGTCGGACTAACTCAAGTGGTGGTTGTGATCCAAAGGTATCTTTTGCTGGCATGTTTAAATCATCCATGAAAGTTATCATATGTTTTCCACCCACTGGAACATATACACCTGCAATGAAAAGAAAAAATATTTACAAAACATCTCTGTAGGATGTAACAGGTCATAAAGTTTTTCTTTCCTATCTAATAGAAACCATACCTTTAGTCCGTTTCTCGACTTTGCTCTCAATGATCTCTTGGACATTGTTGGAAGTAGTCTAAACAACAAATTTCAGAATTACACAAGAAATAAAAAGGTTAGACAGAGAGTGAGTATAAATATAGGATAAACCATTTTAAAGATTCATAATAACACAGGGTGCAAAATAACGCTGTACATGTGTAGGTCTGTAAAATAATGCTGTACGTGTGTATGTCTGTAAAATAATGTTGTATGTGTGTATGTCTGTACATAAAATTCCAGTTTATTTGCACCTTTTATTATACAAGTAATTTTTGTAGGATGCACGCTAACGTACACACAAATTGGAATTATGTTGTACACCCAGTACAATGAATTTGCCACTCACAGCACAACGTACTTCTGTTAAATCCATCAACGTTCGCTGGTTTTTTTGCCATTATTAAATTTACTGTATTAAATTACGTATGCCGAACAAAAAGTTTGTTAATTTACTGAGTACTCTAATAAAAACCATGTTAAAAAAGAAGACTTGACAGCTTTTTGCTATAGAAACCAGGTTCCAAAGTTTATCTCCACCACATATAATTACTCTAAATGAATGAAATCAACCCTGCTAGTTATTTAAAGGGTTCAAACTTTCCACAGTCTTTAAATCTGCATTCCTTTTAATGTTTTACCCCCTAGATCATTTTACATCAGTTGAATTTAGAAAGATGTGTACTTTATGTCAATAAAGATTTCCATTGTTGATCATCGTGATTAATTAATACATTTAAATTTAAATGTTTACTTTTCTTTTCAAATTTTTGAAGAAACACCTGCTGAAATGAACAACGAATTAATTGAAATATAAATTCATGATGCTTTGTGCACTAGATACATAGGAAAATTAGTTGAAAATTAAGTTCACTCCCGTATATAATTATTTTATTTTAAAAGCACTCAGGAGGAGTAGAAAAATGAGGTAAAGTGTTGTTTCAATTTGCTAGACTCAATGGACGTTGTTTATCATTAAAAAGAAAAATGTGCAACACCGGAACTGTCTTGTACTTCTACAGACGGGGTATGTTTATTATGCACACTCGTAAACAAATACAATTCTTTTTAAAGAAACTTATAACTTTACCCACGTTTTCTCAAGAAATTAAAATACCTGTAGTTAATGCATAATTTTAACTTTAAAGAAGCAAGATAAATATATAAAATGTAAACTAGATTAGTCGTTCTTTGAAATATATTGTTTTTTGTGATATGATCACGGAAAAAAAATGTTTATTAGCATTTTATGTATCTTGTTTCTAGGATCCAGCATGTTAGTAAATTAATGCTATTTGTTGTATAATTCGAGAGATTAGTAGCTGGGCAATTTTATGGTAAAACATTCATCTAAGCACATTTTTTCTTGGCGGAGATTTTCTACAGAAAACTGCTGGCAGTTTATAGTGTTGCAAATAACGGTTGGTCATCGGCCACTGTTGATTATTTTAACACGTTGATCGGACAAAAAATAAGTTTAAATTACTAAAAAACCAAGCTCTTGTTTTTTGAATTGAAAACTGTTTATTCCTCTCTGGAGTTGTGTAACTTTTCCTTTGTCGTTCAGTAAATATATGTCAGTGTAAGATAGGTAGCTTAGTGTACCATATTTGTTTATCAGATGAGGAGTGTGAAAATATGGTCAGCAGTCTTATATTCTATTATAACTTTCCTTTAACTTAATCCTAAATTATCATAGTGCTTAGTTAGGTACAACAACCAGATATTATACGAGTACATGTTAGTTTTATGTTCTCTTCGCTTCAATTTTCAACAATAACCATTAGTTGTGAATTATTTATCTCACTTTATGCGATGAATGGTTTTTAATTGATTTTTTGCATTTGATTTTTCTGCAGCATCTATTCTTGTAACAGGTCATGCATGTGCATTGTAAAATTATTCCCAGAAGGCACACTCTTCATCGTTGATGTTTTAATAACAACACAATGTAATAACATAAACTATATATCTCCTTGATTTATTGAATAGTTTAGGTTTGTTTGAAATGTTTTTAGGAAATCACAAAAGTGGAAATCAGCCTTATGCTTTTTTTTAACACTACTAATTGAAAAATAATTTAGAAAGCATGCCAGCTGGCAATGGTGTCGTAATGAAATAATAAAACTCATCTTTGCATATATTGCTTTGTCATCAAACACAATTAACAACAAATTTTGAGAGTGAATGATAAAGGTCGTAGATCGTTGCTTAATCCAGTATTTAGAGCTTTGAAAATTAGACAGGGTGGTAGATGTCATTTAAACTACATTTTAGAGGCTTAGAAATGGAACTAACGGTTGCAGATCGTTGTATAATCTAGATTTTAGAGCGTTGGAAATTGGACCAGGTGTCTTAGATCGTCGTTAAATCTACGTTTTAAAGGCTTAGAAATCGAACTAGCGGACTTATAATGTTGTTTGATATAGGTTTTAGAGTCTTAAAAATGGAACAAGCGGTGGGAAAGCTGTCACTAGAGACATTTTACGGCCATTAATACGATTTTCTACCTTAAAAATGTTTGTCACGAGTCACAATTTAGGGCCATTACTACGATATTCTGGTCATGGGAGGTGCTTGGTGTCCAGACAACCCTTTATACTTATAAATATAAGAATGAAGTTCATGGAAATAAATATTATTAGGTCATTTTTCCATACAGCAAATATTTCATTGTAACTACGCTACAAAAAAAAACGTACGTAAGATATTAATTTGATGTACGCCAACGTACTTAACCGATTCTAATTATTTTGCGCTCTGTAACAAGAAGCAGTTAGCAGCTGAACATCCGCTGCTAAGGATTGTCTATTTCCTGACAATTAATATGACAAATAATTTCCCTTAAATGTGAAGAATGAAATAAATGATGCTGCTCTGGTAAAGTCTAGTCTTTGAGAAAGCACAATTTAACAACACTATATGATAAAAAAAGGGTATTATTGTGTTTAGAACATATGCATGAAATGATCTAGCGAAAACACTTTTTGTTTTAATTTCCTGTATGCACTAAATTTCAACCTTGTACAGCTGGGGACATAACGTTTCTCTGTAGAAATATCATAATCATATCAAAAAGGAAACAATTCTGGTGACAAGTGTGTTCCATTTTACTTGCACAACAGAGCTTGTAAATGTATTTTTCATATGTTAAAACAAAGATTAAATTGATTTCTAAACCACTATTGAAAAAGTTATGAGTGACTAACTAGATGCATAATTAAGAAAACGTACAACCAGTGAGATAATAGAAAACAAGCAGCATGTGACATAATAGAAAACAAGCCTGTGAACATGTGTTCATTTAAATATTTGAATGGATTGAAAATGTGAGTCCTTGATAGATAATACTTGAATTATTAATTTTTATAAATGACTTAAAGAGTTTACAGTTTTTTCTCCTCATTCTATTAAGCCAATGAAATTTTTTCAAGTATTATTCCATTTATTTAATATATTTAATTATTCCACACTGATTGTGAGTGATATGTAAACAGAACCTTTCCACATAAACAAGTTAGAAGACAATGTTTAAATCAATAAAAATAATAAAGAACACTTGAAAAAATGTCACTGTTTTCATCTCAGCATAAAATATGACAAAATTTACACAGGAGACACCTCTTAAAATTTAAACTCTGTGCTCATAGCATTGTTACCTGCGCTGACATACTGATTGTCAACACACTCCAGGTTTTAGCATCTAAATTTTCCAGGACTTTCTGAGCTACAGATGTTTTCCCTGTGCCAACAGGACCAGTTAACAAGACAGGTCGTTTCACTTGGATTAATGTATCAAGCAAGAAGTTGTATCGAACAGAATCAACGGTTGGGACCATGATCTTGTAGAATGGCATCCTGTTGTAAAAAAGTAAAATATCACATAAATTTTTTATAATGATTGAACATAACCTATTGTTTATTACTTACCTGTGTTATAACCAATAAATATATTACTTACCCATGTTATAACCAATAAATATATTACTTACCCGTGTTATAACCAATAAATATATTACTTACCCGTGTTATAACCAATAAATATATTACTTACCCGTGTTATAACCAATAA
>JANTOQ010836444.1:5988-18333 GCA_027564595.1 Bythotiara depressa | reverse complement strand
GGTTTTTTCTATTCATTTCCTTGGAGGTTGAAAGAATATCAATATATTTAGTTTCGTAAAATATATACTTTATTGTTCTATTCTGTTGGTTGATTACAAATTACTTACAAATTTATAGTAACTCAAAAAATTTATATATTTGTACTTACAGCATGCATATGAACAAAACAATGTGGGAAAGTTTAGAGAAATAAATGACTGAGAAAGCAGAACTATTATCTCAGAGTGCAATGGAGAGTGTCAGGCTACTGTATGTAGATTCCCTATGTTGTTGTTTCTCTTGTTATGAAACTCCGTCGTAGAAAATTATGCTACGATTGTTATTAGGCCTGTATTTTTTGTTAGTTTTTTGCGCAAAGACCACTGTGGAGGAGTTTGTCTGTCTTCTTACTACTGAGAATTCAAGTTCCTAGTTATAACTGTTTCCTTTTAGAATGCATATAAAGCAACAATGGAGGAATTTTGTACTGGTTTGGACCTCCCAAAAACAAGAAATACTTGAAGATTTGGAGGCTTTTAAAAAATGTATATGCTGCCATAGAAAGAAATATGAAATTATTTTCCCTTCTTCTGTTTTTTCTGTTTTGGCTCAGCATGGAATGCGTCTGAAGAGTAGTGCACGCCTTCACTTCTACAAAGCTGTCTGCAAGTTTATTCTTTTTTGTTCTTGTTTTTTTTCTACGGTCTTTTGTCGTTTCTTTGGAATGATAATCTGACTTTAGTACTATGTTATAGTCAATTTTTCTAAATACAGATTTTGTTCCATCACTTATGCCCAAGTTACACTTATCCATTAAGGTATTGTATGTCCAAAGAAACCCACTATTATATACGCAAACATTCAAATTCATTGCCAATTCGATTTCCTGTGATGAGTTGTATTGTTCTTTCGGTGCCAATCCCCATAACACATGGTGGTAAGACTCATTGGCGTTGGAGCTTAACAGATTTTTACACCCTTCTAGAAACTTTTTGTCCCTAAGTTTATTAAACACCGGCTCGATTAAAGTTTGGATACATGCAGGTATAGGATTCTTTATTGGGCAAATTCATTTGTTTACCAAATGCGTTTGATCCCTTTGGTAGCTGCATCAAGACGTTTCTCCTACTGGGCAGTCCTTGTGTTGTGGTTTGTCAACAGTGCTACAATAATGCTTCAAGCTAGCATGCACACCTTTAGCCATTATATCGACGTTTCCTTTGCTGTTTCGGATTACATGACCGTAAATATTTTGGAAAATAACTATGCGCACATTGGTTAATCGACCTTTTTCATTAATCGCCTTCCCATCTGCCAACTTTCTCCCTACTTAAAAATAAGAGATATTTTAATATTGTTTGCTTCTTTTTCTAGGCAATATATTTCTGTCCTTGTTTTTTCGAATTCTTCTACCTTAAACTGGAAAAATAACTACAGTTACTACGTACTATGCATGTCAAGTGATTATTCATACTTACTTTTCTTGTTTTAGTACACCTGCGCAATATACAGGGAGATGATAGTTAAAAATTTGGTGTATAAACAATACCTTTGTAGTCTCGAACTATGGAACGTACGTAATATGGATCGTATGGATCGTATCATAGATTCCTTTTTTCCACGGATCGTTTATAAAGTGTTAAAACTGTGGATTGTTCCATAGCCTGTAACATCAACAAATAAGGTGTATTTTAACTTTTCAGGAACGTAGAAGTAACAGGAGGTATGAAAATATAAACATACAAATATAAAATATGGATACTGTAGCTAACTAAATTAAACAGATTGAATTAGCGCTTTTTAAGATATCAGTTCTGAGAGCTTTACAAATATGCACATACAACAACTGCACCACAGGCACAGCTTTATGTAGTTGTTTACATTTCAGCCTCTGCAGAGAAGCATTATTTTCAGACAAATTATATTTATTTTTTGACAAACCAAAATTTATCAATGTTTGTTGCACTAAAACACGAGGTTGCGTACAGAGCTTTTGGATGGCCCACAAAAAAAGAAAGCTAATAAAAATGTATATTATTCTAATGTCAACTATAAATTAATTTCTGCAATAAAAGAATTTGAGAAATAATTAGAGGCTACAATAGTTTCTATAAAAATAAAAATATAATACCTGAGGACTTCCTGAATGATTTAGGAAACAACATGGCTCATGATTTATAAACCATTCCATAAATTCTACACTGGACATTTTATTACTATATCGAGCTGCCTGCTTGACTTTGCAATCTGGACATGATGCACATTTATGAACTACATCGATAATCTTTCTGCTCTCCACTGCTATAGCAGCAACAACACCCTCCCTAGCTTGCCAACCTCGACTGTTCCAAGAGTAATCAAAGCTCATTCCAGTGTCAACTATTCCGCCGTCACCACCACTCATTTCTTTTACTTCTTCTGCTGCTTGCTTCATGTTTTCCTCAGCTACTTCGTTAGAAAATTTTAACAACGCACCTGTATGAAAAGCCCAGCGTTTATGTGTAACAGGTGCACCCAAGTTCAACAACGACAATAATTTAAGAGCTGCAGTGTGGCCTTTTCCAATATCCCGAAGGCCTAACACCAAAGCAGAGTTTATGTCATAATATCTTGCATTCTTTGGTGTTGTATGAAAGTTCCTTTGTGAATTATCACATATAAATAACAATTTTGTCCCCAATCCTTGACAGCAGGAAGATTTTTCATTCAAACTGACTTTAGAGCTACATGTGCTACAAGAAAGGGATTTTCTTAACTCGCATTGCAAAGTTGAAAACAATCAAATATCTACCAAAGTCTACTGCCTCTTTAGTTATATCTTCTTCTTCTTCTTCGCTCTCATCCACACTATCCAAACTCTAATCATCGCTATCACTGTCGCTATAGCCATCATCAATTTCAAAGTTGATATCTTCTTCCGG
Organism: Bythotiara depressa; assembly: GCA_027564595.1. Taxonomy (NCBI): domain Eukaryota; kingdom Metazoa; phylum Cnidaria; class Hydrozoa; order Anthoathecata; family Bythotiaridae; genus Bythotiara; species Bythotiara depressa. The sequence goes on along the minus strand of JANTOQ010836444.1, from coordinate 15,432 downwards.
TAAAAGTGTTTTTCTCCGACTTGCACTCAATTTGGTAGTATAATTTTCTTCTTCTTCCTGTCATCTTTGATCTTGGTTATACCAGGATCCTTTATCAGACTGCGACAGTACATCCTTTTGGTTGGTTTCGAACTCATTTTTCGTTCCCTTATTCCACGCTTTACGCTTTTTTGTACAAAACGGCTTTTTGGGTTGCTTAAATTTTCCCATATTAACTTTTTTTTTATTGTATCTTTTCTACCAATTTATTTTTCAAACAATCTCCTTCTGATACTTATCCACTTCTTATAGTGCAAATCATGCATCTCGCAAATAAATGAAGTATACGTATTTGATTACAATTTAAATAATCTGTGTTTAATGGCTAGTGTTTAAAATATCTCAATGGAGATTTAAATAACACGCTGTTTACTAATCCTTTAATGATTGTATTGTGAAAGAATATAATAGATTTAGATTAGATAAGTTGGGGAAAAATACTATTCCACGTAATGGAATTTATATTTTTTGTTTTTTATTTAAAATATATATTCCTTAACACCATTTCTTTTATGGGATGTGGAAAAAAAAAGCGATTTTTTTTGTGATGAATGTATACAGTATCCTTAAAATTGGTCTCCAAAAATTAAAATCTGTAACTTTTTTTTTGAATATCTCAAGATAGGCACGGTAATAGCACGTAATATTTGACATACTTTTACAACTTTATATACTCCTTCGAAAGGGCCAATAAAAAAATTTGAGGGATAGCACCTTTAACATTCAACCTAACACATTTGCAACAATCTTTATTATTCCCCACTATTTTGATTTTATTGAAGATAATAATGGTTTTATTTCAATTATATTTAAAATTGAATATTTAAAAGCTCACAGATTCTTATGATAATCACAATAAATTATTAAATTAAGTTTTGTCAATTATTAAGACTGACATATTCCTTTTACACAGTGATTGTAGAAGAAGGTCTTTTGTGTGGTGCAAGTAAATGTCCTGCAGATCATGAATGTAAAGAATATTGGGGTGGTCCTAATTATGGCATCACAAGTTTTGACAATATCCTGATTGCTTGTTTGACTGTATTTGTGTGTATTACATGTGAAGGATGGACAGATACAATGTATTGGGTATGAAAATATTAACTTTTTCAAATTTTGAGAATGTCTGATAATGTATTTATTTGTTTCTTTTAAGGAGATGTGCATTGATCAGGCCTTTAAAAAGTTAGTACTGCGCATGCTCGTGTCATGCACTTACCATTGGATATATTATATTTCTAATTAAAGTTTCTAAAGTACTAATGTACCTAATATACTAACATATCTTTAAGGACTTTCTCATCAATTGTGGAATGATAATTGGTACATTTTAGGCCTTGTTCCATTATAAATATGACCGACTTTGATGTAAACAACTTTTGTTTAGACATTCGCCACATATGATGCTAAAGGACAGTACATGTGGTTGTACTATTACACCTTGAATGTGATTGGTGCACAGTTCATGTTAAATCTTGTTTGTGGAGTTCTTAGTGGGTATGTATGTAGAAAGTTTCCTTTAGAAACAATTTTTGTAAGAATGGTACAAGGTGTGATTCTTGACCTGATTATTTATTGTGTTATTTGGTTCAAAGTTTAGAGGTTCAGGAATTGTTCTTTTATTAAAGAGGTATGATATAAAGCTTGTTTCTAAGAAAGGTAATTGATAGGTATTTTAGCAAGATAGATATAAATAATGTTAATGACCATATTTAGACATAATCAGACCAGACTTGGACATAATCTAAAAGTAGCATTAAAAAGAGTACACTCATTTTATTTGTATAATAACGGGTAAACTATTGAAATCTTATATATAAAAGTATAGTATTTGCTAAGGAGATGCACAAAATAAAATGACAGATGAAATTTATGATTGTTTATAAACAAAACAGAAAACAAAAATCCTTTCAAAATAATTGTATTGTAAACATAAACATAAACATTAAGAAACAAATTTTATTCACAAAGAGTTTTAATGTCTTGTAGCTAAAAATGTCCAAAATAAATAAATAAGTAAATTTGGATAGGTCTATACAGTTAATATGTTTCCAGTTCCTTCTCTTTGCTCTCCTAAATCTTAATTATTTATGCTTTCATCATAGATACTGATTATACTATGTGAATGTATAAATTATGTGAAGGTTTCACACGGCACAAATGGAAAAAATCTTTTGATTTTAACAAAATAGTTGCTCTACGAATTCTATTACTGTTATTATAATTACACACATTGTAAATCTGTTGAAACGTTTTTTTATCTTTGGAACTAAGTGGAAATTGAAATTTATGAGCATTTGTGCCAATTCTCAATAGCAAATAAATATTTTCTGGGATATATTATCCTAGATATTTCCTCTATCCCACACAGTAAATTATTTAACACATGCTCAGATCTACTTCTAATGATAATGTCTAATTTCTTTCTATTACTACAGGCTCTTTATTTTCTCTTTCCTGAGGTAACCTGATTTTATTTTAAACATAAACACATGAATACCCATAAACCACAAAATAAAATAACCATAAACCACAAACAAAATAATAACTAAGTATGTGTATTAAAAAGTTAATTGAAATGTTTAATTAAGTTAGAAAGCCAATATCAGCACTAGTTTTAATGTGACTAAAGTGTGTAGCAGCCATCTATGTTGTGGAGCATTCCCTGAAAACTAAAGTAAAGGAAAAGTCAAACAATATCATTGTAAAAAGAAGATATGGTTTAGCAAAAGTCATAAATTGTGTGTTAACATCATCCCTAAATTTAGGAACATCCATTTCCACGCTTGTACTTGCATTGTTTGAGTTACCTGTTGTGGTTTTTCTTTATGCATTCAGAGAATATAAATTGCTAAAATGCTAAGTATTATGGGTAGTCTTGATGTTGATTCTTTATTCAATGATATTCCTTTTAATGAAACAATAGCTATAATGTACAGTTATTTTCTTATTCTGACAGCCCAAATGTGAGTTCCACAAACTCAATGAGTTTACCACGAAAAGAACGCTTTGTTTTTTGACAGCTCTTATTACAAACAAGTGGACGGTGTTACCATTGGTTTACTTTTAAGACCTACACAAGTTAATGCATTTATATGTGTTACTATGAAGAAGCTTGGTTAGATAATTATCCTTTTGAGTCTAAGCCTGTCTACTATAGAAGGTACATTGATGATATATTCCTATTGTTTTTTGCACCTGATCATTTGCCTTTATTCCAAAATCATATGAAAAGTAGGCATAAAATTTACTAATGAACCAGTATGTGGTATTATCATGTCTGGATGTTGTACTGATAATTACTGTGTCTTGATGTCACAATATCACATAATATGGTTACATATCGTTTAATATGGTTGTCACCAGTATTTATTTGAAACCCACATTTAGTGGTGTTTTCATTAATTTTACTAGCTTTGTTCTATTATTTAGGTTTTTTGCCTTTTGTTCAGATATCTCTAAAGTCCTTCACAAATTTAAGTTAATTAAAGAGATTTTCATGAGAAATGAGAGGGAACCACTTACTTAGCTTTGCTGATCAGCATCAAGAGGTTCCCTAGCAAACGTTTCACTTATAACCCTTGAATGCATATTATTAGTGTCCCCCAGAAACGAATCAAATCATTGGTCATTTCTTTACTAGAGGGTTAGTGGAAATTAGTGGAAATGTAAAATTTGGTAAAAGCTGAGAAGCCCCCTGTTTCCTCATAAAATTATAATGATTTCCAAGTTTAATATAACCAGGGGGTATGCTTGTGCATTAGTGGTTTAAATGTACTTAATATTTTAACTAATCACTTTTCCAAGCAATTTATTTAAAGCATGATAAAGAAATCACTTTGTTTACATGTGTTAAGATTTTAATGTATTGCAGCCCCTAAACACACATGCCACAAGATGTTGCACCCACACATCTCATCTCTGCTGCTACACACCAAACATATTCTTATGAAAATCATTCTATATAGTTAGCATAATAGTGTCTTTTGTTTTGTTTAGAGAATTCAGTAAAGAAAAGGAACGTGTCGAAAATAGAACAATATTTTTAAAGATGAGAGAAGAAGAAAAATCTGCTGAAATATATGAAGAGTGGGTTGATCAAGGACAACAGGCAGAAGTCAAAGCAGTTGAAGAAAGATGTATGTAGTGTTATATTAAAGTTATAATGGCAAGTGACACTGTTTAACTCTGTATAATCTAAACAGTGTTTTTCCTATTTAGTCAATTGTTCTTAATGTATGATTTGGGTAATGATGCTTGTTCCTGCTCAACATCTGTAGTAACAGATTCATCTTTACTAATGGTATCTTGGTTTGATTTATTATTGACACCCTGATGAAGCTGGATGATGATCCTGTTACTACAGACCTTGAACAAGAATAAATAAAATTTCCCAAAATTGAGATTAGCAACTATATACTGTCACTGTACCATACAAGGAAAGCAAAGGCAGGCATATAATGTTATGAAGAAATGCACTTTATAAGAAGATGACTTCAAACCAGAAAACATATTCTTTTATTTCTAATAGTAAAACAAGAGGCAGAGCAAGAGGAAGAAGAAGGAGAGCCACCTCCGAACGCGTATGTATGATTATTTATAATTGATAAGAACCCCGGGTAGTTAGATGAATTGGATTAATGGAGACATTAAGCAAAGTGCAACGAAAACTGATTGCTTAAGTTGGGATTTATATGTGTTATAGCAATAGAAAGGAATGTAAGGAATTAGTTACAACGCACCTGATTGAGTTAGGCGCCTTGTAGACCACGCATGCAAATACAAGGAGGCGCATGCGGAGATGCGGGCACGTTATCGCGCACTATACGTGACCAGGACTGAGCAATATAGGCATAATGTCCAGTTCAGACCAAAATTATTATTATTATTATTAAAATGAATATTTATACAGGATAAAATGCAATTCAGTCTAAAGACTACTATCAAGAATTCGTCCTGTTAAAAATTAGTACTAAAAATATAATCAATTAAAATTCTAGAAAGACGTGCTCTGCTATAGGTAAGACGGCATAGTAAAAATAAAAACAAAAAACTAATGGTGGAAGATCCATGCTTAGCAAACGAAAACCTTACTTATAATAAAAATGAATTGTTTCTGGTGTTTTTATTGTGACACATAGTCTTGAAATAGTTTGTGAAGGATGAATTAGCGAAGGATGAATTAGCATCCCCTATTATGTTCATAACCATTGAGCATTCATGCCGGTGAATAAGATTTATGATTTTTGATAAATCAATTGGTTCTGAAGATATGATCCTAGCTGCTCTGATTTTAATAGATTGAAATTTTGATACTTGCATTTCTGTGAAGTTTAGATCAAACAAGTTGTTACATGTCATTAGAGGTATTACGATTTTCAAATAAATTTGTTCGGCTGCCTTTTGAACAAGGTTTTTGTGGAGAAGGGAAAGTAAACAAGGTTTTTGTGGAGAAGGGAAAGTAATCTCTAATGTGTAACTTTGATTAAAATTACTTAATCTACACAAACTCCCAAACAACGTCGATTCGGTTTTGTTCTTGTTTAAATTGGTAACAAGTTCGTTTTCTCTTAAAAAATAGGTTATTAGTTTGAGGTCCTTGTTTAACGAATTTTGAATGGTGTAAAAGTCATTATCACAGTATCATTGGCAATTTATTAATACCATATGAATGCTTAAGACAACAATTGGATTCATTGAATAGAATTAAGAATAGCAGAGATCCAAGAATACTACCTTGTGGAACTCCACAAAAAATAGGTCTCAGTTTAGAGGTATGTTTGTTGAATGATACAGATTGGTGATGGTTAAATAGATAATCAGTGAACCACAATAGCTCTTGTTTGATGCCAAATGATGGTTTGTCTAGAAGAGTACTATGGCTTACGGTGTCAAATGCTTTTGAAAGATCAATGAAAATAGAACTGACAAGATTACCTTTATCGACTCCTTTACAAATGGCATTGTAGTATGTTCTGTTGATCTCTTCTTTCGATAACCTAATTGATATTCACACAAAAGTTTGTTGCTTTCTAGGTAAGATGTCAATTGTGTGTGAACGGCCCTTTCTAGGACTTTTGATAATGTTGGAAGAACCGAGATAGGTCAATAGTTATTGGTTGATGACAAACTGCCGGACTTATGAATCAGAACTATTTGATGTTTTCCATTCAGAAGAAACAAGACAAGTGATTAATTAGAAACTGTATCGCTATCTTTCAGCTTACCAGGCGGCAAGTTGTCAATGTGGGCTGATTTACGGCATATTGAGAGACTTTAACTGATTTTCCAAGAAAGATTTTTGATACATATTTTAAACTTGTCAGTAATTATTTTAGGTTGACTAAGCTTAAAATTAATAAGTTTTGTGTATTTTTTAATTAACTTTGTTGCAGCTGATGAAAAGGAATTGTTAAAAACACTTCTTTGCTCAGTGTGTCTGAAGAAATGATGTCTTTCTTTAGCTTAACTGGATTTGCAAAATTCAAAGCAAAAAACCTAGTCATTCAGGCTAAATTGAAAACGCTGATGTTATCTTCGTTTATGTATTGGCTTGTGATTTTCCTTGTATTTTGTAATTCTGTGTCTGGTGGTATCCAGCATTACCGACAACCACAGTGGATTACTGACCTAATTGGTAAGAAACTTTATTTTCTTTTTTTATCTGGTTTTTAAAGGTGTGCAGAAGGAGTGGAATCAAGATAAAGAATTATTATAATAAGAATATATTTTTCAATTAATTTTTTTTTTCCCTAATAATTAAAAACATGTAAAAGGGTATTATGGTACAATATTTTAGTTATCTAAAGTTAAAAGTAGTATAAAAGTTTCACTAGTAAAACCTAACTATAGTCATACCATAGAAAAGCACAAATGATCCCTATAATACAGAACATAAAATAATGCTTTGGATTGATTCACCATCTTTTAGTTCTGTATAATAGTATTCACTATAATAACAGGGATCATCTGTGTTTTTCTATGGTATGACTATAGTTAGGTTTTAATACTGAAAGCTTTTATACTACTTGTAACTTTAGAAAATTAAATTTTTTCTTGATGTAACGCATGAATGAAATTTGGTTGGGGTTCAAGTATGACAAAATGAAAGGATGTAGCTGGTCAATAATTTCAAGCCAGTATGAGTGATGAAGATTCATTTCTAAAAAGGCCTCTGCAATGGAGAAATGAAATGAGTCTTATTGCAGATGAGGAATAATACCTTCCTAGTATGACAAGGTGCTTGAAAGATATGCATTTTCATGGAATTATATAGATAGATAAGAGAGTAAACCAAACATCTACTGCTGCTGCAAGTGGTGTAGTTGAATTGATCCACAGGTGTAATAAACTTTGCTAAATCTTCTCTTATTATATTTATGTTAAGTAGCTAATTTTTTGTTCTTCTCAATTTTCTAGCTATTTCTGATATTGTCTTCCTGGCATTCTTCTTCACTGAGATGTGCTTAAAACTTTATGCGCTTGGTACAGATTTGTATTTTCAGTCCAAATTTAATAAATTTGATTTTGTTGTAAGTATGATTATTTTCATATAAAAAAGTAAACATCGAAAGCTTACTCCACTCTCTAGTTTAGAGAAGCTACATTTTATTAAGTAGCACTTGTTTATATTTTCCTCCACAAAAACATTCTAGGGTCAATTAATTCTGTGAAGTGTGAAGCAATTTTTAGAAAGTTTTTTTAATTTCAAGATAATAGATGTGATACTCAATGACACAATGAGTTTGAAAGGAATGCATATGGTTCAAGCTAGTTTCTCTTTGTAGATTTCAGCTCTGAGAGCTTCACAAACATTTTACAATAATTGCACTGCAGGAACACATTCACATATATAACATTACAGGCATCACTTGTGGTGCACATACACATATAAACATGACCTATGGACTTTACAAAGAGGTCATTCCTCTGCTGTACTGTGCCTTGAATAGGACTCAAACTTCCAACATTTGGATTGAAAGTCCAACTCGCTTGCACTGTGCTCCAGGTGAGCACCAGCTTAGTGTTGTGTGCATGTGTTGCAGTTGTGTTTTTTATATTGATATACGATGCTTGATGAAAAATGATACTATACACAGCCAAAGAATGTAAAATTAAGTCGAAATAGTAATTTCCTCTCAATGGAAACCAGCCTTTAAATTAGATATGAGGACACTTAAAAGTAAACTGATAGAATTGACACCTTGTTTTTTAGTAATCAAAGTAAATTTTTTGAATATTTGACTTAATTAGGTTGTAGTATGTGGTATTGGAAATATGGTGTTGTCGAAAACATATGGAATCAATCTTGGTATACCAGTGTTGCGTCAGCTGCGTCTAATGAGACTATTCAAATTCACCAAGTACTAAAATGTTTCAATTTTTTTCATGTATGTGTGTGCACAAAACATGGTGTGATGGTGTGTTGTTTAGAAATGTGGAAGATTTCCATTCTGAATTGTAATCTTTAATGTTCTACTTGTAATTATAATACATAGTTTTTAATTGTGAAAAATATTTGATTAATTATTCAGAAAGAAATAATAATTATTTCATGTAACTGATATTAGCATCTAAGTATGTAATGCTCAAAATAATTAATTACCTACCTTGCAATAATGGCATTACTAACATGGTACAAATTTTTGGTATCATAAAAGAATGATGAACTGAAATATAAAGGAATGATTCTCAAATTATTAACATTTCTTTGAGTAGACATTTTATAAAGATAAATAATAATTTGTGTTATTGTGTTATATTTTAATAATTGTTAAACTTTTCATTATCTTTTATCGCTTTCTTTTACAGCTATTGGCCAGGTTTAAAGATCTTGATCACATCAATCATTGCCAGTATGAATTCAATAATGAGCCTGTTGTTGTTGTTGTTTCTCTTTCTCATGATTTTTGCATTGTTGGGAATGCAACTCTTTGGTGGCAAGTAAGTTTGTTACATGAAAACATTTTTTGTTATGACACACTGAAGGCAGAAGAGTGTCTGCTGTGCACTTCTGCCATATCTAGCCTTTCTAGCAACCATACAATGACCACTGTACATGGAGAAAGTCTCAGATGGGATTTTTTGGTATCCGGACAACTATTAAGTATCAGGTGAACACTCTCTAGTCTACACTTCAAATTGTCGTACAGTTGTCACTTTTAGGTATGTCTTTGGGGCACTTGTATGTATTTATAATATGTCAAAATCGCTGTTTGACGAATTCACCTTCATGGACATGTTAAGTTTTTGTTTCCCATTGAGAGGAGGTGACACAATTCAACAAGGCACTTTTTTCCATAATAACTATCAAATTTACTAATTACTTACAAAACAAACAGCAAACAAACAATATACAAACTATGAACAGACACATACCACACTCACATACCACACATACCACAC
>JANTOQ010835333.1:0-18343 GCA_027564595.1 Bythotiara depressa | reverse complement strand
CCCCCTAATTGAGAGTATATTTAAACTTTTTAACATCTTCAAATAGGGCACTGCGTGCGATTATCGCACTCAAATTGAATATGCACTGTGAGCAGTAGCATCAATGCTATTTTTATTTAATTATCAGCAAATGTGTATGTCAAATTTATTTGTTAAATAATATTATTGTACTGTAAGTAAATAAAAGTAATTTGTGGAGTTGTGACTCAGTGGTGAACGAGTTGAACTTGCAATCCAAAGGTTATGGTTTCGGCTCCCATTTATGTTACAGTGGATGACCTCTTTGCAAGAACCATAGGTCATGTCTATGTTTGTGTGCGCCACAATTGATGCCTATAATGCAATATGTGAATGTGTTCCCGTGGTGCAGTATTGTGTAACATGCATAGTTGTAAAGCTCTCTGAGATGAAAGCTTAGGGGAAAAAAAAGTATAGGCTAGTTTACTTCCATAGTTACTTGTGAATTTGTTTTCATGTTTTTATTCAAAATAATCGTTTTAATTTTCTGAAAAAAGAAGAAGGGCAATGTTATCCAAAATTTTGTCTATTTTTGTGTCAAGGCTAATCCCTACAAAGAGATCCAATTCTTTTTCAGTATTGGCATTCTCTATTACTCTGAAGCAGAGGTGAAATTGTATAACTTTTTTACCAGAGTACAATGGATAAGAAACACTGTATAAAACTGACAAACAATAAGCAAAACATTTCCTTTAACTTATTTAATAATAATTTTTCTTTCTCAGTTTTCTGTTATTGATTATTCTCTTGTACATAGCAAAAGACCTCATGCTACTAAAGGAACTAGATTCACTGGCTGCAGCCTCAAAAGGTATCTTTCCTATGAGTATTCTTGATTAACTAACATGACAGAGATTGTTGAAGGAACCTAACTTTATAAAATAATCCTCTATAAATTTTGAATATTGTAACTTCAGACAGATTTCCTTCTCCTTTCTATTAAAACGGCCATGTTATACTGTATGGTTATTGTATGTGAAGGTTTTGGAAAACAATTGATTGTGTAAAAAAATTAGCATGGAGTAAAATATATGTATTGACTGTTGTTATTGTTAATGCTGTTTATGGTAATTATAATTGAAGATGGAAAAAATGTTGTAACTTTATCTTCTATCTATGACAATTCTTATGTTGGAGTTTAATAAGAAGTTGTGAAATATTTTTGAGGAAATTATCAAATGCCAAAGTATTTAATTTAAGGGAAAATTTTTACCATGTGATATGATTAGCAGGCCTGGAAATTTGGCGGAAACTATCGTTTCGTTACCGCGGCATTTCTGCAAATTTGAAAAGACGGTAACGATGTTTCGTTTCCGTAAGCATTTATTTCTTAAAACTATAATCAATAAAAAATTAATATATCGCATAAATATATAAGACTACTTATTATTCACACAGTTTTATTATATGTTTTTTATTTTTTTATTCGTAGTTTGGCTATTTTAATGAATTAATTGCGATAAATACGGCTTACTTGACTTAAATTTGTATATCAGGGATGTTTCTTATATAAATAAAACATCTGGAAAAAATTATTTCGCCGTTACCGTATCATTTTCGCAAATGATTTTTAAGGGAAACGAAGCATCGTTTCGTCGTTTCCGCTGACGTAAAATAGCGGTAACGATGGATCGTTTCCCATAAAGTTTTAAATTTCCAGGCCTGATTAGATTAGAAAGGCATGGGGTTTTTAACGTAAATTACTAAACAGCATTGTTGTGTGATATGAGTAGAAAGGCATGGTTTTTTTTACGTAAATTACTGAACAGAATTGTGGGATAATAACTGAATTATTTATTTATTTAGTATCATCCACTTCAAATGGTGATCTCTCCACCTGCGAAGAAGCTTCACCACTTGGTGAGTTTTCTTAAATGTAATGTAAAAGTAATAAAACATTGTAGTGTTAATATTGTACACCTACCTAGCAATACATTGACCCTTCGTAAACTAACATGTTAAATTTTCTGTCATTGTGGAAAATCTTTTATATTTAGTGGAAAGTCTTAAATGTTATTACTAAAGTATAAAATTATTTTTTAGCGGAAAGTCTTAAGAAACTGCAAGAAATAAATGAAGAAATCCGTCGACTTCGAAGTTTGAGCCATAAAGAAAATATAGAATTAGTAAGTTCGTATTTCATTAGTACAAATGACATACATTTCATTCTGCTACTAAATATAAGAATTGACAACAGTTCAATCTGAAGAATCTTTGTAGTAAGATTTATTATGGGAATTAAATAGGATATTGAGTATGTTATATTGGTTTGGTGTAGGTTGGATGGTGTGTCAAAAGTACAGGATAGTATTCCATAATATTTTAAATTATAGTAAATCATAATTTTGTTAATATAAATTGTTTCAACAAATGTTTTGAATGTAAATGTTTTTATTATTCATCTGCTGGCTGGTGCAGCCCCAGCAGATGTTTCAAAAGAGCACCTATCGTATCTGACAATTTCCCGAATTCTGCACTTTTTAGCCTGATTCTGTCTTAATGTTAGCCTGATGATTACTTACAGCACTGGGGTGTTATTCGACAGTTTTGTAAAATAAATTTGCGACAAGAAGGGCATCCATCTTGGAATTTTTCGAAGAAGACTGAATTCACGAGAATTTCGCTTTAAACCAAAGAAATGGACCGTTTTAGCTCCGGTTTTCTTCTATAATCCAACAAACCAATAGACCAGCTACGTGTGTTGAAAAGATCTATTAGCTGTGGCATAAGAATTCGTCGAGATATTTACCGATCTTTACCAGCCTCCAAAATAGGAGGATGTTTGCCGCAATTTCACTCTTCTTATTAAGCTGTTTCTAAACCGTTAGACTTCCCGTTTTTGGAGTCCATCTTGGAATTTTTCGAAGAAGACTGAATTCACGAGAATTTCGCTTTAAAACGAAGAAATGGACCATTTGCAACAAAAGTGTCTGATATTTATGAACATGTCCTTAAATACTTGCTTTTTTGCACAGTAATTTTGTTTTATAACTACAGTAGCTAGCATGTACCATTGTAGAGTTGTAGGAAAAGTTGGTTCGAAAACTTAAAAATTATTTTTGGTACTGAAATTGTACCCCGAAACTTTGTTTACGTGTTGCTTATATTGTACTTGTGTCTTGTTTTATGTACTTGTACTTGTGAATATTAACATGAAAATCCGGCTACAACGAGCTTTTGGCAGAAGTGATACCCCCTCCTTTGAGTGGACAGTATGAGCACTTCCGAGTGTGCTCTGGGGACCGGAAATGCCTTGCATGTACGGCTTACCTATTATTAACTTATGTTATTATTAATTGTAACAAACGGCCTTTTCCAAGTAAATATCAGGGGCTAATACAGGACATATTCAATAGCGAAAAGCGCTATTAGGCACGAAATTCTCACACCCAAATTAATCAAAAATGTCCATATAATTTTTTATTGTTCTGTTCTTTACAGTTGTTCTTTACTTAGTTAGTTGCAATCAATATACATACAAGTACTGCCAAAAAGTGATGGATTTGCACTTCTAAAATACCAAAGACACAAATAATGGCAGTGGCTTTGCCCCCGGATCACACTGGCACCACCCAAATTCAAATCCTGTATTAGCTCCTGAATATGCTATAAATGCAGAGTGTGAAATGATTTTCAGAACTCTCAGATACAAGACAGTTTACCACATATCGTAGACAGTTATAAGTTAGAAAAAACAAAGATTAGCAGCACTGTGAAAATGGAAATAATATAGTTTTAATTAGTTTACATTATCCTATTTTGCTTGCCTTGCCTGCCTAGGCATTTTTCCCTGAAAAGTTACTTTATCAAATCAGTTTTATCAAAAATACTTTATCAAACGTAATGTAGCCATTAGTTTCCTCAATAATTACTTTATGAAATCTAGCCATCAGTTTCCTCAAAAATTAACTTACTAAATCAAGCCATTAGTAGTTTCCTCAAAAGTTACTTTCTTGAGAGTGGTATATTATTATTTTAGTAAATCATGTACCATTGGAGGCAGATACAAATTTGAATAAGCATGTCTCTTAGCCTCGAAAACGGCAATTTGTGCAAAATTTAGACTTCTTACGGAATTACATCCACTGCATGTTCTACTCAAAACAGTCACTTAAATCCGAAAAGTCGATTATTTATTCAAAAAACGGCCAGAAAGATTTGAATTATTTTAAATTCTTCTCACGAAAATGGAACAAAACTGTAAAAAAACGGGAAAAAACCCAGGCAGATGTTAAAGACAGAGTCTTTCTTGTTTATGAATTATGTATGAAGTTTTATACGTTTTTCATGCTCTCTGGTTGTTTTAACACTACAACTAGCAGGTGTAGTCCAGTTACAAAAATGTGTCTTTATGATACGATTCTAAGTCATATAACTAACCATAACATACATACATTTATGTTACTTTTATTATTAATGAAGACAGAAGCTTACTCCTTGCTCTTGAACCTAAGGGAGTTAGTGACTGGAAAATATAACAGAAACTAAATTTAGTCAATAATTTTAGTTGATAATTCATCCTGCTTCTTCCTGTAATTATAACGGGTCTCAATATACACAACCAGGTGGTATTTTTATGCATGAATAACCTTGATCTGTATGTAATTAGTTTCATGCTGCAGGATAAATACTTTATGAGCTTCTGATATATATCTCATCATCATACATTATGTTGCTATTAACAAAGATAATATTGTTTAAAACTTTTTTAATGACAGACAGTCTATTTGAAAAGAGGGAAACATAGCAAATGTGCTTCAGTTAAGCCCTAGTTACACGCATAACATTTGGCTCATAATTTAGCTATTATTTAATTTTAAACAAATTATGGGGATAGTATAGTAAATTGTCATTATTAAAATTAGTAAACTATAACTAGTTGTTTTATTGTGAATTTGCGTTGTATTTAAACAAGGAAAACCTGGCCACAAGATGATGTCTTTGATTCAATAATTTATGACTGCAATATATGGCTCACGCATTAGATTCTTCATTCAGTACATTACATTACGTATTGTTTTAAGATGAATGCCTGCTGCTATTGTATAATTTCAAAGAATTTCTGAAGAAATCAATCTGATTTGATTTTTCTCAAAATTATGATAAATTGTAAGCAGGTTGGTGCGTCTGCATTAAAATATTATATGAGAATTAGAGGCAAACTACATCATGTATCAGTTATCAAATATTTTCTTAAATTTAAATTATAGGCCAAATGTTATATGTGTAACCAGGGCCTTAAGGAATGTTACATCACAGATAAATGTATTTTATCACATAATATGGTACCATTTTGGACTGAAAATAATGAATTAAATATCTTGTATGGATACTAATTCCTCTTTGTGAGAAAACAACTACACTGGTTACTTTCCTTTGGTATAAATTTTATTTTCATACTGTTACCTCCTAAAATTTATAAAAAACTGAACTCATTCCATCATAGGATTTATTATCAGCAGGGGGTAAGTTGTTACAGATCTATAGTGTTTGCTTTCAATGTTAAATTTTACAAGAAAACGATGTTAGAGAACACAGTGAAGAAGAATTATAAATTTACCTTATCAAATACAAAATGTTATAAATAAGCTCAACCTTATTTTTTGAGAGATATTAATTACAACATTGTCTTATTTTATTATTGGCATGTGCAAAGAATGTGTGTAGCTATACACCATGTGAATGTATTAACATCAAACAAACAGTTATATTTTTAAAGGCCATAATATTTTCTCATGACATTTATAATTCCAAGGAAAAAAATCCTATCTTTGTTTTGTAATCGTTTTATTTTGTTTATATTGTAAACAATGTAACTATGTAGGAGACAATATTTGACTGAGTGAAAACAACAGGAGGACAATGTTTTAACTGATATCATTTTTATGTTTATGACATTTTTAAGATATATTTTTCAACTATAGATTTTCAAAGCAAAAAAATGATAACATGTTAGTAATGCAGCTGCAGGAAGTGTATTTGTTTTGTTACATAGTTAAAATAATATTGGAATACAAATTAATCAATATGCAAATAAATTAGTATAAATAATTACTACATTAAATGAAAAATCAGAGACATTACTATTTTATCAAAGGTTCAGTAAATAAACAAAAGTTGTTTTTGTTGTTTGAACGTTGCTAATTTGATAGTGATTTTTTAAGAAATGGATGATTATATGATTTTGGAGGTGTATGACAATGATAGAATATCTTCTGTAAGTAAATAAGAAACATTCCACAAGAACATGAACATGGGTTATCCTGATTTCTTATTACATATTTAAAGTGGAAGTTTCTCAAGATACCATTTATTAATTCTCTTATTTATTTTGTTTACGTAACTGTTTTTCTTTACTTAAGATAAGAATATGTGATGGTTCCATTGTAAAAATAAACAATGTCATGTTACGTCATGATCCCCATGCAGTTTTCTGTTTTTTGTACCTCTAGATGTATCTGCTATGATCAATATGAATGTTTATGTTACTCAAAATATTTCAAATCAGCAAATTGGAAATAAATGCTTCCACAGTTAGTTTGATTTAAATGCACATTAAGGTCTGAATTAAAAACTATCCCATCTTCCTTGGTTAAAGATTTACTGTAATATTCAGTATAAAACATTATAAGAAGATGAATAATATATATATAATGGTAACTGCAGATCCTCAAATGTAATCTATAAATGTATTGCATCTATACCAAACATGCAAAGAGTATACATTGGTTCAACACAAGGAGAATGGGAAACACGTTACAACAACCACAAACAATCATTTTCAAATAAAAAGTATGCTAAAAGCACAGCACTTTCAAGTTATATCTGAGAAATGAAAAATGACATTAACGAGACACCAGTTTTAACTTGGTCTATCATGAAATCCGTACATGCGTACTCAAATATCAACAAACGATGCCCACTCTGTCTACACGAGAAACTCGCCATCATTACTTACTCGAACCAAGAAGAGTTGTTAAACAATAAATCTGAGCTAATCTCAAAATGCCGTCATGAGAATAAATTTTTATTAGCCAACTATAAATCTAAAGATTAAATCTCACTTGGGACTCTAACTTGTAGCTATAATATTTATATGTCTGATTTACCATCTAAAAATGTTTTACAGTATATTTACGTGTTAACATATGAAACTCTGAGTAGTAAATTTAGTAGTTTTAATTATAATAATATCAGGGCTGCCACTCATCATTTTTTATCATTTTTTGACTTATGTTGTGTTATATCATTACTGTATATATACAGACAAGTAATTATGTTACTATTAATCTAGTTTTATACTGTATTAGTATAGTTACTATTGTGATCTGGTGTAAAGTTCAGGAAGGCATTAAAAGTTCTTCTACATTTTAAAATGGCAATTTTCGAGCTCCGTTAGGCTGAATCGATGCTTGTACTATTGCCTTAAAATTGTCATAATTTGATCACAAAAATCATAATTTTCATGCAAAAAAATCATAAAATTCATAATTTTGAGGTGAAAAAAGGTTATAAATTCATAATATGATAGGTCTTTTGAAGAGTGGCAGACCTGTAATATATATGTTCTGATTTTATCATCGAGCACTCTGGTTAATAATACATACTTTCCACCTTTATATATATATTATGCATTTTTGTTACGCTATTTTAAAATTAAACGAACTCTCAAAAATATGCTATAAACATGAATATCACAATGAAAGCCATGGGGAGGTGGGTTATTAATCTTTGTTTCCTATATACGTACTAGTGAACAAATCTAAAATTCGCCACAAAACCATGTTAATTAACACTTCTTCTTGCCAGCACCATGACTGTTAATTATTAACAATGTAGAGCATGTAAGTGATTATGCATAAAAGAATAGCAACGTTAGTATTGTTTAATAAGCTCAGTATAAGGAAGGACATTAATTTGAGCTTTAATATTGGAAATAAATTATCATACTTGGGTCTTACCAGAATTGTGCCGCATGTTTAAAAAACAATAAAACTAATGTAGTTTTCTCAGCAAAAGTATAACCAGTGAAAACTTTAAAATAACAGATGTAAAAGTAAATAAATGATGTAATGATAAATATACCTCGGAAGGAGTTTCATGCTCCAACCACAATCACAAGCCCCTGTGTAAAATATGTTATTACTTTTATTTTTTTAGTATGAAAAAGATATAGATGAAGACAATGAACTAAATCATTTGGAGTTTCAAGGTTAGTGATTGGCAGGTGTATCTAGTTACATATATGTGGAAGATCTAAATTCTAAAATTCTGTATACCATCTTTCATGTTTGTTTCCTTTGTCTTTATGTAACCTGCAATTTCAGCAGGTGTGTATATATTATATTATATATATTATATTACTCATGTTCTTGTTGGATCTACTAACCAATACCAAAGCAATTAATGTTCAGTAATGTTAGTTTTAATTGATGTAAAATTACGCAAAGTGGTAATGAGGTGTTACGAGTTGTATCAGTGGCATGGTGTGGAGGATGCCCTTTTCATAAAATGCATAGCTCATCTTTGTGTTGCTTGTGTTTTACAAGAAATGCTAGTACATACTGCATATAATGTGAATGTGCTTGTGTGTTGCAGTCCTGTACCAAGTTCAGTCTTTTTGTAGGAAAACCCCGAGAGGACAGTTTTCTTGAACTCACTATGAATGATGTAGAAGGTACTCCTGTGGAGAATCATCTTCAAGAAGAACAAACAACAGAAGAACATGAAAAAGAAGAGATCCCTATAACAAATGTAGACACCATAGAGTCGGATGAAATAACATGCCCTCCTGACTATGAGAGACGTCTGAGTAATGTCTGTTTAAGCAGAGTTGAACAACCAGTAGTGGAGACAATTGAGATTTTGCCAACTCCTGGATTTGAAGAAGTCATACCACAAATAACTGAAATTCCTATTGTAATTGAAGAAGGTGTTACATACAGTAATGACGAAACAGATAGGGCTAATGCAGCTGGTACGGAGCTAAATTTCAAATTGGAGTCTGTGACTGAAGAAACAGAAGAAGAATTAAAGGCTGATGGTTCTCCATTATTGAGGCGAACAAAGCAACAAGATGGACTTGTAACAGTGACACAAACACGTTCTTTAACTGAACTTCCACCACATCCTCCAAAACGGGTTGGTATTTTAAAGAAATCTGGCTCAAAGAAAGATAGACCTCTGTCTGACAGCTTTGAAAATTTACGTATGGTTGAAAACCAAGGAATTGTGGATTTATTTCAGGGTAATCAAGCAATGACTGAAAAAAAGAGTGAAAAAAGAGAACTAATGAGAGGTCATAGTTTAGATGAACTCATCACTGATGTGGATGGTTATGATGGTGGAAATTCAGAGCCATCAACCACTAGTCAGGTAAGTTTAAATGGAAATAATGACAGCCAAGACTCGCTTACTTCTGACCTAGACTCACCAAAATCTCGCTCACGTTCAGACAGTGACAAATTTTCTACAGGCTCACACCGAGCTTCATCCTTGTTATCGTTAAATGATGTGCAAATATCAAGATGTTCTTCTACATCAAGTCAAGAGGATGTAGTAAAATGGACAAAGAAAGGATCTTTATTCAGTAAGATTTCATTTAAGAAAGCAAAATCATTGACGTCATTGGAAATAAAAGAAAAGCACAGCAATGAACAAGGTAATTAATTTGTTTTAAATACTCATCAACTAATTATTAGCAAATTATTATGAAGAAGTGTCAAGGTACAAACTATGAGACTAACATCAAATTACATTAGAAAATACATTGAAATTACAGTTTATCTTAATGTTTCATCAAACTACATACTAATTGTTACTCTCAGTCATAAATTTCAATGCAGTTCTAAAGTTTATCAATTACGAAGCTAAAACATGCTGTGCAAATTAATTCTCCAAGAAAAAGACAAGTGCAAGTTCTGTTATCTATTCTTAGACAGTTATTCCACAGTAAACATGGTAAAAGCATTGTTGACTCTGCAATGAAATAATACTTTCATGCAATGAAATAATCCCTTCATGCTTTTTGGATTAGAATAATACATAAAACTTCATCATACATCAGAACAATGTAACAATGTTTTATTCTGTATCAAATTACATGCTTCATCTCCATCAAATGGAACAATGCATCGACTTTCATCTTTCATCAGAATTATATAATTAACTTTTAATAGTTGCATAGTTTTTCATTGTTTTTTTATATCCATTTTCCATTCTATTATGGATTGGACGAGGGCTTTCTAAACATTCTTTGCATCAGGCTTTTCATACTCTACAGACATTACACTGCATCATTCTTTTCATACTGAGATGTTACATGGCATCATTCTTTTCTTACTCAATGAGACGTTACACTGCATCATTCATTTCATACTTAATGAGACGTTACTTTGCATCAGGCTTTTCATACTCAATGAGACATTATATACTGTATTGAAACTACAACTATTTTAGTTTTAAACTTTTGCAAAAATGTTTTGAAGTATTTCATGATGCAATTCAGTTCCACAATGTTAACTTATATGGCACGTAATACAAGTAATCATGAAATAATAGTGCATTGATGAAACTCACTTTATCCATTGTAGTTTAAAATACTTTCATGTATAAGTATTGCAATATAAAATTATACTATTTTTTTCGTTATTTCCCTTGAACTAAAATGTTTACCCCTTTAATGCATGAATGTACCTGGATGTTTAATGCATGAATGTACCTGGATGTTTATAGAAAACCTTTTATAATAATTCGACATAGTCACCTAACAAATGACTATTATATCCAATTGGTAAATTTTAATTTTCCCGAAATGACTATTATAGTCATTTTTATAAGTCATGAATTATGACTATAATGGTCATATTTTTGTGAAATATTAAAATATTAAATTGGGTCAGGGTTATGGCATTTTTTTATATTTTTTTTACGGAAGTATGCCCTAACCCTGACCCTATCTAATAAAATAAAAATTTCTTCCATCCCAACCCCTAACCACCAACCCCTAAATAGTGAGTTATATATAAAGGTATCGCTTTCTTTGTGCTTGTAGCACACTAAAAATGACTTATTTAAATATTAAAAGTTACATTAAAATATTTTTTTTGAAGTTATTTTTAGTGCGTCACAAGTACAAAGAAAGCGACCCCTTTTTATATAACTTGCAATTGTTGTAATTGTTAATTATAAAATGATATAATAGTCATTTCGCCCAAATTGAACTTATTATAATAGTCATTTGTAGGCGATTTACCAATTGGATATAATAGTCATTTTTTTAGGTGACTGTTGAATTATTTGAAGAACAATAAACTTTTCCCAAATTTATTTCCCATTGTATTTCACTAACTAACCCCTGACTGAGGAAAACAAAAATGACAAAGAAATGATTTGGTACATTTTCAGGACAATATGCATTAAAAGGTTAGGTAAAAAATTTATAAACCTGTAAATGGTGGTTTCTTCTTTATACAAAGTTGAAAATTGGGAATATATATTAACATAGATGGGCTAAGCCTTTATGTATACATTTATACATTTCTAGATCGTCGCAAAACTATAAATGGTGGAATTAACACAGAACTGATTCCAGCACGCAATAAAGAAGAGGAAAGGTAAGTGTTTTGTTGTTTATTTTGTTGTTATTTACAGCCAATCTCAATTTTGTCTCGCTTTTCATCCAGATTGCATAAAAAGTGAAATACCTCATTTTTTCATATATCTTTAAAGACCACATTTGTTTTACAATAATCAGTGCCAAAAGTAAATCTACATTGCAGTTACATTAACAAATGGCACAAATATTTTCAATCTTGTTCATTAAAATATTTCTGTTTCTACCTACTTCTTTGTTTTTCATGATTTTGATTTTTTAGATTCCAGTTCATTTATTTATTACTTATTCATCTGTTAGTAGAATTGCACCATGACTAATTATGTCTGCAATATTTACATATTTAATTTATTATGGACATTGTTTAACGACTAATATCATACATGAAAAAATCTTTAGGGTTTCTGATACATATTCATCTTTATTTCCTTCCAATATTTTTGTATTTTGTTTCTACATATGTCTTTTATTTTCTTATTTCCTCTGTTTTCATGTGCAGTCTGACATTCTCATACGGCTTAGGATATAGTTTTTGAAAATATCAATAAAACACCACAATAAAACTTATCTTCATTATAAGCAACCTACTTAATATTCTGTACAGATTGTAAGAAATATCATAAAAATCATATTTACTATCATATTTCTTTCATATTACCAAATCATGGCTACCATATCTTTACATCTGCAGGTCCTATAACTCAACATAAATTGTTTCATCTAACAATTGCAGCCCGATTATTTTGCACTTTGCAACCTTCCATGAAGACATTAACTATTTTCTTTTCTTCCTTCTGATTTTCCTTCAGCAAAGAACAAGATGATATAATTACTCATCAAGACATGTATGGTGAAATGTAAGTAATAAATACACTGCTGTGTAAATGTAGCATGCTTTTCTTAACCATCTTGCGTCTATGCATGAAATCCATTAGATAAAATCATCCACTTTCATCATGCCAGTTTTACTTGTCAACATCATTTAGTATCATCACCCACAAATTGTTGCTTCAAATTGATGACGTGATGTGTTTTTTTATTTTTTTTCATTCGCTAATTTTCTTGTGTTTATTTATGCCAGTTTACTATTTAGTGTAATGCAAAAAACTAAACATAAATGTTCCTACATCCTGCAGCAGCTGTTCTCCTTCCAGGTCAGTTATAATTAATCCAGGTTTAAGGCTTTTATGACATCTTTTCCCAACTGTGAATCATCCTTAAGAAGTGCGTATTTGGTATCACCTACAAGCATAGAGTTGTTGTTTTATTAGTTGTTTTTGCATTAAGGTCCTGTTTACATGAGACCCGATATGAGGTCAAAATGGTTTGAGATTTCTACTGCTCATGTGCAGAATGAATATTTTGTGTGCAAGTAGGAATCTGATTTGAGTTCATATCGAGTCTCGTATAAACAGGGCCTAAATATTGATAATCTGTGTAATTCTTAATACTGGAAAATTTGGAAAATGCTGTAATTGTACAATGCTTATTCCTAGTCTTGTTCGTTGTGTGTCATATGATAATGAGGTGAAAAAATCCCAATACACTGGTTCTATGGAAAACTTAAGAAAGGAGAAGGAAGTTGAGAAGTAAGTGATTGCTTTCAATGTACCTGTAAGTAGCAGTTATAATTTCAATAGTTAAGGTTTTTTCTAAAACTATTATCCAAATTAATAAATATCCATGCATTGTTGTTAAGAGCAATCGAGTCCAGTCAGAAGGATAAGAACTGCTTTAATGATTTCATGAAAGAACTTTACACTTTTGATGATGAAAATATTGGTGTCGTTATTTCTCAAACCGTAAATATTATCAGAATAGCAAGTTAGACTAAATATTTGCACCAGGATACATAAGTAATAAAATATCTAACTTTCTGGAAGTGTGTGTTTGCATTGTTATTGTTGTATTGTTGTTGTTGTCCTATTCTTTGCCATGCTTGTTTATTGAACATTTTATTTATTTGGTGTATTTAGTTGTATCTGGATGCTGCTGTAGGTTTATTGTTATGGTTGTTTTTTGTTTTTTATAACACCAATTATAATTTCCTGTGAACAACATTCTAACACATCCTAGCTAATGTTAAGATTTTTTTGCTAAAGTTAATTGGATATTAACAGAGACTTAAATAAATTATGAAAGATAGCCACTCATGTTGACACAAAGAGCTGTTTCATGATTATGGAGGAAAAAGAAAAAATCGTATTTATTTTCCATAAAAGAGACATTGTTCACTCACTTTTGGTTTGAAAATGGCTGAGATGAAATAACATATAATTGTAAACATTAATGAGCATTGTGTACCTGTTAATTTGATATTTTGAAAACTCTCGTAAAGGCACATGATTGCTTTACACCATTTATATTCTGAAAAACTCTCGTAAAGACTCATGATTGCTTTACATCATTTATAGATTACTAGATTACATGATCAGGAATATGTGTCAGTCAGCATTTCCCATTTCCGTAAGTGTAATTAAGAAGCATATGGGTGCGAAGGAGGGATACACTGAGTCATGGGAAGTAAAAGCCTTGTATGGTAGTTATAAGTTTCTGATTTTGTAGCGAGTTATACAAGCAGACGCAACATTTCAGATTATGAGTTTTGAGTAGCATATTTAATAGTATTACAGTAGTGCAAAAATCGTACTGGCAGTGGGTTGGATATGTTTTATTTTTAATTGTGATGTATGCACTGTCTGACCATGCATGTACCATATTTGCACATTTAAGAAAAGCAAAGTGTCATACTTGAAAATATTAGTTCCTCATACAGGTAATATTTTCATTCATTATTTCTAATTTAATTATTTTCTCACTCCTATAACCTAACAAATTGTGAGATACTTTCAAGTGATTACTCACCAAATGGTCAACCAAGCCATATAAAGTTTATTTTAACTTACATGGAGAACCAGCTATATCAATGTATAATAATCCCATAATACAATTAATAACTAATTTTGCAGGGAACAACTACGTACTAGAAGAATTTCACTGCCGCCAAGGTAAAACCTTTCCACAATTCATGATTTAAGTACATACGAATCAACCCAGTTCACAAATCATGCATGCCAATCATCTACTTTGTTCTTAAGCCAGATTTCCACTAGTTTCTACTTTTCTGCACAAACTCCTTTGCGATAGGCAATTAGTTTGCAAGTTTACCATAATTTACCGTAAACCCACTATTTAACTCCCCCTTCTTTTAAGTGGCACCTCTAATAAACACCCCCGTTAATATGAAAATATTTCTCCCCCTTCTTTTAAGTGGCACCTCTAATAAACACCCCCGTTAATATGAAAATATTTAATAAACACCTCCCTCTTTTAAATGGGGCTTTTATTAGAAAAAATAGGTCCCGTGAAAAAGGCTTATTAGAAAAAATAGGTTCAGTGAAAAAGGCTTATTTTAGAACATTTGAAGAAGAAATGGGTACAATGTATAATGTACAATTTAAAAACTATAAATATCATATACAAATCATTTTTCTTATTTACAAGTTGAAGTAGCTAATAGAAATTTCTTCTTGCGTTTTATCATTTCTTTGTGTAATATTTCAATGATTTCTCATGTAATATGGTTTTTGAAAAAAATATATGCTTATTGATTTTTTCTAGGAATTTAGAAATGCCACCCTCTAAAATTCAGAATTTTTAATAAAAGCTCTTGGTGTTTAAAAGAGGATTTACGGTAATGTTAAGATAACAAGTTAACATGCTTTGAATGTTTGCATTGTTTGTTATAATTGATGGACATTGGCTTTGTATCCAGTGCACTATTATGCACAAATTGTACCCACAAGTTTTGTATGTATCCAGTGCACTATTATACTCACTAATAATTTAATATGCTAATATATACATATAGACAATAGCAATATTTCAAACGTTTCAATTCAGGAAATTTGTTGTCATATTTTAGAGTAGTGCATTTTCAATTTGAACTTTTCATTCATTTATTCCTTTTAACATTCATTTTTAGTTTTCAAACAGAATGGCTTTTAATAAATATCCAATTTAGCAACCAATATCTCATTTTCGTGCTTCATTTTACTAACTATTTTTAAATAGCTTCATAGCTTCCTTGATTAATGAAATTCTTTTAAAGAACTTAATTCACCATAGTTTACTGTTTCAAATTACTGCTTGTATCTAATTCAGCGTTGTCGTTGTTTAGTTATAGTTATCGACCAGCAGGACATGATACAGATGAAGATACAGACGATGCAACAAGTATGGAGATCGCTGAAAAACACGCTGCTCCTGATGTATGTAGCTGGTAAATTAAAGATACAACAGAGGAAATGTTCAACTCTTTTAAATATATAAATTTTTATCCAAATTGAAATTTTCCCCAAAGACCTTAGTGTTTCTGATATTATTGTGTGCAAAAATATTTTTTAGAAAGTTTTCCAATTCCAAGAATTAAACAACAAAAATAACTGAAAAAATTAATGGAAAGTTTATGCTTTTTCATTTTCATTTTTCCAAAATTGTATTGCTCATATTAGTGACTAAAAAGCTTTTCACAGTTTGTTGAATTGCAATATAGATATCAAACAAGGTATCGCCATAAAAATAAAATAAACTGGTTTCTTTATGTATTTTTTCATGTAGAAACCAGCCTTTTTATAATTGTGGTTTTTGCACAAAATATATCAGAATCTTTGGAAAACATTGGATAAAAATTAATGTATTGAAGGAGTTGCAAGTTTTCCCAGTTGCATCCTTAATGTTCAGTCCCTGCATTGGCATCTACTTTCTATAACATGTCTAAATATGCTGCATTGTCATAGCATGCTTCGATTTTTCACAAGCTTCTCATGTTATCCCATTTTCTGTAACAGTTGCGATATGTGGACTAAGGTTTTCATCTCAATACTTTTATTTTCTTAGACTTTATAATGTTTGTCAACCTTTTTAGAGAAAAGCGAGTGGAGATGACAAACAGAAGCGTCGGTTTGGTATTCTACGCAACAAGAAAGAAAAAAAAGAAAAGGTACTTGATTTCTATAGTATTGGATTATTAGTATTGGTAGAACATTCCATAAAATGGTTTTCTGTCACAAACTATTGTACAATAATTTGATCGGAGAAATATTTTAAATTAAATATTCATCTAATTTTATATATTACATTAGTCATTGTTGTAATATATATATAAAGTTAATATTAATTAATTGCATATTTAACTCCTGTGAAAATGCGAACTATATATCTTTAAATGACATTTCATGAATTTGCTACTTTTCTACAACACTAGTTCTAGACCTCCTGAGATTTTTTCTGACACAACTCTTTGTTTAATAAGTTAAAAACCAAATGACCAATGTTCCCCAAAATCTATGCAAAATGATAGGGGAAGTCAGTTACCATCTAAAGAAAAAATAATTGGTGCGGTAAATTATTGTAGTCCCAAGCCCTTCAAGTAGTCTCTTAATTGTTTGACTCTCAAAGGTCCTGGAACTAGAAACTATGATTCTTTAACACACAAACTATTTATTATTTAGATGGTAACTGACTTCCTCTGTCATTGCATAGGTTTTGGTGAATATCAGCCATTTTGTTTTTAACTTATTAAACAAAGAGCTTTTTGTCAGCAAAAAACCCGGGAGGTCTGGAACTGGAGTTGTGATGTCACAATGAACTTCACATTTGCAATACTGACTCCTCTTGATAACCTCTACCAATGTACAAAGTTTCATAACGTTTTGTCAAGCGGTTGCAAAGTTATTACAAAAGAAATTTTGTCAGCAGTTTTTCTTCCCCTCACATGACATCATAGGTGAAATTAGTGCCGTTCTCCCAAAAAAGTTACTACTTACATTACTTAAAATTGTTGCTAAGAACAAAAAATGCTACAAAATGCCAACTTTAACATTGAATATCTCAGGAACGGAAAGAGCTTTTTCAAAAATTTGAAAAGCGATGTTCCTCATTTTTCAAGCTCTTTAGTCCTAAAAAGTTTCATTTTTGACCGAACTTCCCCTTTAAATCATTTGTCTCAGATTTAAAAAAAAGTTTTTCTTCTTGTAGATATTTCCGATCAAAGTTCCTTCTCAAAAAATCCCGTTTTTACACACAATTTTCATAAAAAAACGTGCCACTCCATAGAAGAGGTTTTTAAAATAACTGAGGCAAACTATTATAGAACCGACTGTGCTCTTTTCAATGGTTTTAACTTAAAACTTCTATTTTGCTAAAAAATGCTTTGTAGAAAAACAAGTTTAAAGTTTTTATTTGTCAATCAAAACATGTAAGAAAAAAATCTAAAATCCCCCAAAAAGCCCAACATCATTTTGTCAACTCTAAACATATATATATTTTTGAAAATAAAATTTACTATTCTACTTAATGGTATAAATTTCTAAAAATTGCATTTTTTCCCTGTGTGTATCCTTAAATTGATTATCACCTTTGTTTCAACACGGTAATAAATTCGACAGTCCTTAATAATCAACCATTGTACCTTTTTGTGACCATTTTAGTTTATTTAATATTTACTTTTTGTTTTATGAAGATGAAGTGGAGTTGAGTTCTTCTCCCTAATTACAATTAAAAATAACATATAAAATATATAATAGTGTTAAAATATTAGTTAACACATAAAAAGGTTAGGTTGATGGAACACTTAAGGGGTAAACCCCCTCTAATTTTTCAAAAAAATCAAAAAAAATATTCATGGTGATTCTAACTCAAAATTTATCG
>JANTOQ010834222.1:5082-18345 GCA_027564595.1 Bythotiara depressa | reverse complement strand
TCTGTATTTTTGTCTAGACAATCATGTCATAACATATTTAAAATTATATTGCCCCATAAGTCTTTGCAAAGTTACATAAGAATTTGTGCGTGCATATCTTTCTTTTTAACGAAAAACATATCGGTTGACTTACTTCTCTGGAGTGTTTAATTTATTTAACTAATGTTTAGCTAACTCATTTTTTTTATCTAGTGCTAAGAGCTACAAACTTAATTTTCATTAAAATAGAAGAAATACATATTGATAGTGAATTTTAATATTATACTAAACTTTTAAAATTTGCAACCATTTTATTACGTTCTTTGTGTTTTGTAAATGGCTGTGGTGAAGAGTGTCTTTTGGGAATTTTTTATAGTGCATGTGCATGACCTGCTACACTGATTGACTTGAAGAAGAAAAAGATAATAGAATAATAAATGAACCATGACTTATAAACCTTTAATTAAATTTGCATATGGTGTAGAATAAACAGCACCGAAGGCTCATTTTGTACAAACATGTATGAAGATTTATTTCATTTAATTAGTAAGTTTACATTTTTTTGCCATTGTAAATTAAATTGCTGAATGCCATCCTGGATTCAGAGGGCTGTAACATTCATTTCAGCAAACATTTAAAAAATTAATTTGCAGACCCTAAACCCACCTCAGAACGACTTTGCCGACCTTAATTTTATGCTTAAGTTTTTTTCCTCCGGTTTATTTTATTTACTTCAAAGGACTCGTGCACATAATTATGTTTCTCTGGCTAGTTATGTTGGCAAATTATTCACTTAAGAAACATTATTATTTTACTTACACCAACGTAATCTTCAGAATTCAAGAAAATTTTCAAACAATCACATTCATTAAAAATAAACAAAAAGTAAACAAGAAACAGAATCCGTAACAATTTTAATAGTAATTTTCAATGAATGATTAATGAATTTGCAAAAGTTAGCTCTGGTGTAAACATAAGTGAATATATTTATATATGCATTCTTTACTTCCAGATAAACTGTTACAATGGTTGATAAATTGTTCTATCTGCTCTACACCAGTACCAACTCTTAGTAAATGAGAATTACATACTTGGCACATCGTGAACAAAATCCAGTCTTCACATCTGTTGATGAGGACTGTGGTTTCTATAGAAAGGAAAAAAGAAATCCTTATAAAACAACAAACATAATGCTACTGTATTAAAATTTATTTATTTGTTTATTCTAGGGTTTTGTTTACACGAGATCCATATTATGAACTGGAATCTGTTGAGAACATGCAGGGAATATGTAAATACGTAAATAAACAACTGGGAATGTGTAGTATAAATCTCAAGCCAATTTGAATTCATATTGGGTCTCATGTAAACAACAAAAACAACCAAATTTTACATTAACCCTTTAATGCATAGGGTCCCCAGAAAGGAATAAAATCATTGGTTATTTATTTGCAATTTTCCAGGGGTTAACTATTGGAAATATAATGTAAAATACATTTGGTAAAAGCTGACAAGACTCCTGGGCTGCTCATAAAAGTATAAAGGTTTCCAGTCAGAAGATAAATTTAACCAGGAGGTATCTTTATGCATCAAAGGGTTAATAAGTAACATTATACACAGAATAATTATAAAAAATGACACAGTACAAAAACAACATTTAATAAGAGATTACACGTAACATGTGACGTAAATATTAGAAATGGTTGGTTAATAAGAACTTGAGATGTAAACATAGCAAAAATCTGGAATATGTTCCTGAAAGAAAGCAGTGAAGGGAAACTATGAAGCTACTAGTTGCTGATAGGAATGTGAAAATAATGAATCAGCAAGCCTTTTCATGTAATGCATACTATAAGCATGCACATACGCCCACACACAAACAAATTTATTTACGTGTGCTCACGTAAAAAGGGAATTTTTAAGATAAACCGTTTGAAAAGCACATGCCATAGTACATATAAGGCAGTTTTGTGCATGTGTGTGATTTACAACACACCTGCTCAGTTATTCAAGGAAAGGCCTGAATCAGTAGTGGAAGAAAAAACAATGGTTGGAGCTAGGAAGTAAGTTAAACCAAAAACAAATCATCATTGATAAACAGGGTCTAGGAGAGAAGGGTAAATAGAATGGAATATTAAGTGAGAGCAATAATAGAATTTCACATTTGAAGGATCTAGATTGACAGTAAGACATTTCTGAGTAAGATATGAGAGAGAACATAAAGAAGTTTTTATTATATCACATTTGAGACCAGACACATAAAAAAGTAACAAAATAATAATAATACATAGTGTCCCCCTGAAATTTATTAAATCATTACTAATGTTTTGCTGTTTTGATTTTTCCAGGAGTTTCATAATGATAAAATAAATTAACACAACTGTAGTTTCAGAGCGAATGAGCTAAAATGTGTGATGTTTTCAGTGTTACTATGAATTCATACAAAATGTCATGTCATAGTACAATAAAAGTTTGTTTTCAAAATTTTCAGAAGTTAATAATTTCATTCATAGTATGTAAAACAAAGCATTAATATAAGTAATCCTTGCTTGCAGCACATGGAATTGTGGTAAAATAATGTTTAATGGAATAATTATTTGTTTGTGGCATGGAAAGTCATGGTACAACAAAACTGAATAAGTATTCATTTGTGGCATATAAGGTACGAGAAAGTTTTTTAATGTAAAAAATCTTCATTCGTGATACATAAACTCACAGTAAAACAATATTTTAACATGATAAATCTTTGCTCGTGGACCATATAATCAAGGTAAAACTATGTTTTCAAATAAGAAATCTTTGTTAACGAAACACAAAATCTTGGTTAAAGACAATAATGTTAAAATAAGAAATCTTAGTTCAAGGTTCATAAAACAATAGTAAAACCAACTTTAACATACAAAATCTTTGTTTTCAGAGCATATAGTCACATATATGTTTTCGCATAGGAAATCTTTGTTCATGTTTTTGATAATAGAAAAATGTTTAGAAATGTGCCTGGGCTACAAACAGTTTAGCTCTGGCTATAAATATACTTTGGTGACTCTCTGAGGACCTGGAGAGAAGAAAATGTTTGAATGGAAACTACTGCAATTTAAAAATATTTCAATTTATATTTGGTGCCAGAGTTTCTAGAAATCAGTTAATCTAGTTAATACTGTAGAACAGTGGTTTGATTTTAAATCTAAAATCAACAACAATCTAAGATTGCTGGTGTGTTTTTTAAGCCTCTAAATTTTTAAGCCCCCAAAGACAAGAATGACAAAGGACCTAAAACCACAAATTTTATTGTTAATCTTCTTAAACTTAAAATAAATAATGATTAAAGGCTACTGCTTCATGTTGTAAGCCCTTTTAAACCTAGAATAAAAGAACTGTGGCCTCTCCTGGAATTTCTAATTGCCAATACTTCATTGTGATGACACACAATAGAACAAAATCAAAAATCAATGATAATCACTGTAAAAAGATTTATAATGATGATAAATTTTTCCATTCACCAGCTCATAAATACATCGTGTACTGTATTTATTATTAAGGTATATCCAAATTTTTATTTCTTATAATTATATTTCTATGGAAAATCTGAAGTTTAAAACAATTAATTTGCTAATAATAAATACAATAGAAAAGATAAATAAAATAAAAGCAAATTACATGTATAGGACGTTTTATTCCAACAGATGATCTTGAACTTGCTCCTTCACATGCCAGGTCATTATTGTTTTCTAAGAGTAAAGAAGAAAAGATGTACACTTGTAAAAGCATCAAAGTGCTGCACATCAATGATGGAAACCAGGTATAGGTAAGTAAGTCAAAAAGCTACCCTTTCACATTTGGAATGTTTCAAAAATGAACATTAACTCAGTTGGCAGTAACACAGACTCACAATTCATGTGCTTTAATAATTTATATTTGTTGGCATGACCCTACATGCCATGTGTGAACATACCCTTTATTCATTTCCCCCTTTCATTTCCAATAATTACACCCGGGAAAAAACGTGGAATAGGAAAAAAAAAGATTTGTTTGTAATGGGTTAATAAGAATACTAAGCAAAATAGATCTGCATGTAGTTTTTGGATACACCTACTTTGAATTTTATTTTGTCGCTGTTTTAGGCTCCATGTTTAGTCCCTTTCTTTTTAAGTATGCAGAAAATAAGAATGGGAGTAAAATATGTTGATGCAAGACCTGGTAGAATCTCACATGTCAGAGTCTATTGTGAAAATAATTTATTTCACTGACCTATTATTTCAGTACATTACAAATTTCTAATTCACGTGAGACATGTCTCAATTCTTTAATGCATAAGCATTAGAACAGTATAAAGCAGACACTTCTTAAAGGAGGAAAGCCTTTATAATTTTATGAGCAACCAGAGGTTCTGATCAGCTTTTACCAAATTTATTTTACATTCTATTTTTCATAATTAACCCCCTGGAGAAAGAAAGCGTTCAATTTCCTCATCTTTATCACCTTTGACCTTTAACTTATGGAATACTTTGGTAAATTTGAATAGTATGACCAAGATTGCTAGCTGATGCGAGTAGATGCAGCATATAACCTCCGTAATATCAATACATAAACCTTCTCAAATTTTTTCAGGATTGGCTACAAGCAAAGTCGTGGCTGTATTTAAAGATCCCATTTAGGAAGTCAAGCATAGTGCTTCTGCTCAACAGGACAACTCCAAAAAAGTCCTAATTATGTCTATGTTTAATAGTCTATAAAAAGTTGAACTTCAAATACAGATGATTAAAAAAAATACCCTTAAGAAGCATCAAAATACACCTCACATGATCATATTGTTACAAACAGTTGTGTATAAACAGTATTGTTTTGTTATGCAGTAGGTGTTTGTTTATTTACATATTTCTACTAAAGTATACACGTGATTATACAAACTTACCCATAACCTCAACACTTTCATCATCTGTGGTATCAATATTCTCCTCTGAATTGACAACTTTACGTTTGTCTCCAGAAAGTAGAGCCTACAAGATATTTAAAAGAGCAAAAAAGATTATTTACACATAACCGCATCACCATTAAAATTTCCCGTGTTTATTGCTTTATTTACTGTGTGCTTTAAACAAATGTAACCTGACATATTTTGCCACAACCCAATCCTTGGAGATGAACACGAAGGTGTCACAGATGGTATGGTTAATCCTTTAATGCATAGCATACCTCCTGGTTATACCAAACTTCCCATTGGAAACCTTTATAATTTCATGAGCAACCAGGGGGTCTTTTCAGTTTTTACCAAATTTATTTTACATTATATTTCCAATAAGTTAACCCCCTAGAAAAAGCAAAATAGCAAAGAAATTACCAATGATTTGATTCATTTCCAGGGACACGAAGCAGGGTTTTATCTAGGGACTTTTGGCTAGGACCATTTTTTCCAATGAAGATTAAGTTTAGTGGGTCCAAAAGGGCAAGAAAATGTTTTAACTGCAGGTGAGCCCTAGAATGCTGGAAAACAAGCTTCCAAACTTTATTATATCAGTAAAGAGTCACATACTTACTGCATTTTAGTCAAAACTACTCAAAAAAAAAAAATAATAACATTAAAAGATGACAAACGACAATATTAATTTATATATAACAGTGAACTTGTCTCACTACTTTTTTTTAATTACAGGTATGCAGTATAGAAAGAAATATGTAATTACAAAAACAAAGATTTAATATATATGTTTAAGATTGAAAAATTGAGTTTCTAGGACTGAATACCAGACGTAGAAAAACTGCCTATATAAAACACAGCTATGCATTAAATTCAAACTTGAACATAATTGCTACTTATTCCATTATATAATTGGGACCAAAATAATGATAATTCTGAAGTTGTCCACTCTTAATTTCTTAAAAGGTTCACCCATATTTTCAGGAAATTTTCAACAAACATACCCTTTTTCTGCTGTACCTGAATCTAGATTATTCACTTGTTTACTAGCAAAAGTGAAATATTAAATGGCAATAGTAAAGGCCTATTTTTTATTAATTCACCAATTTATTAATTAACTATATATACTACACCTCTAAATTTTTATTTTTTTAATCAATATCCACATATGAGGAATGCCATGGAAACGGCCATATTGTCCCTTCGGTATTCCTTGCCACACTAGTATGCGAATAATTCTTATTAAACATTTCTTTTTATACTTTGATAGTTTATATATATTACATTATTTCATCTGCTTTTGTTATTTACGATGTTTTTATTGTTTGTTTTTTTGTGTGGAAAATAAATTTACTTACTTACTAAACTGTCATCTAGAATTATTTTATTTCAGAATATTGTCTATATCAGTACGAATTTGGGATTTAGTTTTACTCAAAGTTTTCTCCTGGGTATAAACAATAATATTTCAAAACTTTTAATTTGCAGAATTTAGGGGTATGTATAATATTTATTAATATAGGGGGTAGATATAATATTTATTAAGCCATTATGGATTTCTGACAGAAAATGAAACAATTCCACGATACTCAGTTTTCAGCATAATTATGACAAAAATAGCGAAATCAAAATACACCAAAGTAGACTTTGTCCAATGCAATGTTTTTGCATTGTTTTCTACTAGAAGCAGAATTAATGCTATATTCTGCCTTACATTTTACCACAGGACCACATATCACAGAACAGCTTCATAAGGTACATACTATTTAAACCTTTGTCAAGGTGGTGTCCGAAAGTTTCAAATACTTCAATAAATCACATTCTCACCTGCAGTTTCTGTTTTTGCTCCACTGATTTCTTCTTAGAACTTTGTTTCTTATATTTAGAATATGTTGACGGACTAAACAGAAAACAGTGAAATACAACTATTTATATAATCCAAAATGTTTTAGCTCGCATCTTATTCTAGTGACAGAAAAAGAACCTTTTTCTTTTTCTAAGAATTTTGTTATGGCTTTTGTTTCAAACAAAACAAAACAAACAAATTAAAACAAAATATTAGAACTAATAAGTGAACTAATTTTTTCAAGTTTCACCCCACTTCCACGTACACATAACAGATATCTCTAGAAGCATAAATTAATAGATGTCACATGGTACAGAATAATAACACAAGAATTGGAGGAAATGTGAGGTGTACTCAAATAAACCTGTAGCCTAGAGTTGTGTACTGATCAAGAAGAAGATATATCTGCTACATTTAGCCAATGACTCCCTTGGGAGCAAGACAGTGCAAAGTCAAACTACAATGTGCTAGCATAGTAACAAAACTGTGTTTTGTCTTTCAAACTATGCTGTGTGCACAACTACACGAAAAGAAGCCCACGAAACTTCATGAAACTCAAAAATCTAGAAAAGGGCAAATCTGTACAACACCACTGATATTAAATTTTTACAAAATATACAGTTCAATGTCTCGAACACAGTACTGCCAATTTTGCAACTGAAAAACATTGTCCGTAGAGACGGGAAGTATAAATAAATCTCAATCTGCCAAAGATTGTCAGTTTAAAAATAATTTGGAAAAAAGATTTTTTTTTACCATTCCCACTGGCCAACAAAATGTAACTCAATATTTAAAAGCTTATGTAATTTAAATTTTACAATGTTCTGAAACAAAGCTCTGTTTTTAAAAAGCACTTGTAATATCAGAAACATATAAATTCACTTGAGTGTGACATTACTCGAGACAACACATAAGAGTCAAACCTAGATATAAGAGCACTGGTCACTAAAGGAAGTTGCCCTAAAAATTACTTGGTACACATAGAAAGGGTTTTCCAAAGAAATTATGTATTCTGCAAATGCCAAACCTTCAAGAATTTGGGCACTAAAGCAGTTAGATTACAGAGACAGGATGCTAAACTCACCTACTGCTAAACTCACACACACAAGAAAAATTATAAATCCAAGTGAAATACCTAATAGTTATCTTTTTGCTCGATGATGTATCTTTTTGTTGAATTGGCAGTTCATCATCGCTGGTGGTTTGATGTTTATTCATCGTGTATAGTATATTTTCCTAAAAAATGAATGTATTACCATGATAAATTATTTTTGTGAATTGTTGATTGCATTAACTTTAGCAGATACTTTGACTTCTGTATCAGATTTCATGTACATAAAAATATATTATCTTGAAGGAGATCATAAAAAATGGGGTTGCTAAATAAAATTGATATTTTTTTTCACAGCAAAATGTCTTTCAATGGTGTGAAGAATATAATGAGCATTAACCAAGTGACAGAAATGTTTTCGTAAAATAAAAGCTAGCTCTAGTTAATACTTGATCAAGAAAGAAAGAGTTATGGTGCTAAAGTTGCAGTAAAGATATAGTAATCACCGAAGTTATGTTTTTTATAATAAAAACAAGCTTTTTTTATATTATTATTTTTAGTATATACTGTTATTTTGGAAAAGTTATGATCAGTCAAACACATAAACAGTTAGTAGAACAATTTATCAGCATGACTTTGCTCATTTATATTTTATTCTAGTTTCTATCAAGATAAGGTTTAGAAATGTTAATTCTTTAATATGTTTCCCCGGTATAGAATAAAATCATTGGTCACTTCTTTGCTATATTGCTTTTCGGGTTAATTATTAGAAATAATACAATGTAAACTAAATTTGGTAAAAGCTGATAAGACCCCCTGTTTCCTCATAAAATTATAAAGGTTTCCAATAGGAAGTTTAATAATAACCAGGAGGTATGATTATGCATTTAAAGGGTTAAACAAGAACTTTGAGAACATTCAATGTGGAAAGCAGCTGCAAGTTTAAAACATATGTTGCTTTTTAACCAGAATAACTTGAATAACTTGGTATTCCATTTCTGCTGGAAAATCTCA
The DNA here is from genome assembly GCA_027564595.1 of Bythotiara depressa. Classification (NCBI taxonomy): domain Eukaryota; kingdom Metazoa; phylum Cnidaria; class Hydrozoa; order Anthoathecata; family Bythotiaridae; genus Bythotiara; species Bythotiara depressa. Next base: position 9,540 of record JANTOQ010834222.1, on the reverse strand, counting down.
ATTTAATATACTAAAAGAACACCCAAAAATTATTTAAATGAAAATATTATTTATATAAGTTAAACAACATAACGGTCATATTCCACATAAATAATGTTTCAAAAAACCAATCTGTAGTCAATATAGCAACAACTGTTTAATCAGAAATGATAATAGACTTTAAAAAAGAAAATGAATAAAATATTTAGTTTTTGAGTGAACACGAATCCACTAAATATATTTAGACAATATAACATAATATAAAAATATAAAATAAATATATCATATAAAAATATAAAAATCATCTACTCGATGAATAATTTCTGATGCAGCCAAGGATAAAAAACGTCCAAGTGTGCAATTCTTAAAATTTATTACTATATTTTGACAATGCTGGGTACTAAGTGTTGATATGACCACTGCTATTTTACTGGGATTTACTGAAAACATCCAAGAAAAATATTTCATCAAGAGATGCTCTGATAAGCACCGTTATCTCTTTGACTAGTTAAGTCCTTACAAATTTAATTAGACAGAAGAGTTACTTTTCTAATTATGACTGACGAATAAATCAAGTATTTAGTTCCAAATGTTTACAATAAAAACAAATGTTTACAATAAAAGTGAATTAATGGTTGGCGAGATCGTACAGTAACAGAAAATTCTTTCTTCAAAATTCTAAGTGTGTATTGATAATAGTGTTCATACAGAATTCAAAACATGTCCTTTAAAGGAAATTAGATTAGTTTATAAACTTTCTGACAAGATCTTGTTTGATTTTAACACTGGGTTCAAGTTCAAAAGAGACAAAAAATAACAGCAAATTAAAACAAGGGTTGGGAGAATTTGCTAAACAATCTGTACCATTAACACCTGCCCATTGTAAATTTCCTATAGTAACCCTTATAATTTTTATGGAACAACTTTATTTTTGGCTTTATTTCTAATTAGTAACACCCCTGGGAAAAAACCCAGCAAAGATATTAATATAGATTTGAATAATTTCCATGGACACCAGGCACTATAAAGTTAATTTTAGTGTGTTAGTGAAAAAATATCTACATAGCCATTTAACTGATTTCATAGTAAACACATGTGAGAAGAATTTATTGCACCATTATGACAGATTTAAACATAGTAGCAGACTATTTATAGCAAGATAAAACATGTTACATACTATAATGTTATCTGACAATATTTTTATATACCTTGTTTTCTTGTCTGGAGGCTTCAGACCAACTGTTATCTAAGTAAACAACAAAAACATAAAAGTTAATTCATCTACAGACAAAGTGAAGCAATAATAAAAACACAGCTGATATAATATATTGTATAGAGGCTGATCATGATTGAAAATATACTAATGGAACATTAAGTTATTAACAAACACAAAATTAAAAAAGTTTTCTGATTTAATTTAAAAACATGGAGATGCTACAGAAGTACAACATATAAAAAGGATTTACCAATAAAGCAAATGTTCAGTTCATTTTAAAGAACTTTAAAAATGACAAAAGAATATTTTGATTTTGTGTAAAAATCTCAAGATCTTGTGGCTTTTTTTAATCTTTCAAATACAATATAATAATTTTCATTTTGAAATTAACTTGTTTTTCAGTGGGTAATCCCTTTAAGCAGCTACCATGTTAAGGCTTAAAAAATTTATAGGCTGTAAAAGGTAAGAATATATAACATTTAAAAATAAAAATAACGTATCAAATCATTGGTCATTTTTTGTTACTTTGCTTTTTCCAGGGTGTTAATTACTGGAAATATAAATTATATTAAATGTTAAATAAATTTGGTAAAAGCTGATAAGACCCCCTGCTTCCTCATAAAATTATAAAGGTTTCCAATGGGAAGCTTAATATAACCAGGAGGTATGCTTATGTATTAAAAGGGTTAAGTCTCTGGGAAGTTTGGAAATGTTTTCGGTCCCTGGAAATGAATTATAAAGGTACTGTTCACACTGAAATGTTTATAGATATAACAAAAAAAATATTCTAAAACAAATCAATCATACTGCTATAACAAAACATTAACAAAAAATCACTATCTCCCACAAACATAATAAAAATTTAGCTAAAAATTTAACAAACCTTTTATTCTAAAAACCTTCAAGTATTTCCTGAGAAACATTGGTACGATGCAGTATTTCATAATTTGTGTCATGTGTTTAGAAACATACGATGGTATGGTATTTTGTCTTTCCCATGTTATGTGTTTAAATCATGAGAAATTTCTGATAGAAAAACAAACCATTCACATTCATAAGGAGAGTGGAGAGTAATCTTTTAATGCATATGCAAACCTCCTGGTTAAATTAAACTTCCCATTGGAAACCTTTATAATTTTATGAGGAAGCAGGGGGTCTCATCAACTTTTACCAAATTTATTTTACATTATATTTCCAGTAATTAACACCCTGAAAAATGCAAAATAGCAAAGAAATGACCAATTATTTGATTCACAGTAGTAAGAGTGTGGAGGAGTGGACAGTAATCTTTTATTGATGGCCATCATGTCAGGTTATTTTGGTCAAATATTTTAGTAATTTTAATAATGTGTATTCTGACCTTTAATAATTTTTCAATAATGTTTATTTTAGTACAGTAAATAGTTGCATGCAACTTAATCAGCCACTATTATATTTATGTGTCAACAACAACAACAACAACAACAACAACAACAACAACAACAATAACAACAACAGAATAAAAATGAAAAATGAAAAATTATATTAAAATATACTGAAGTAAAAGCTGAAAAATCTGTACAGGAAATTAGTTCTTAGACACTTCAGATAATATAGTGTGATGATAATACCAAGAAGATAATTATAGATAAATAAATAAAGTAGTTTTTGGTTGGAAAGTTATTTCACATAAAAGTTTTTGTAATTTTTTTAAACAAAGTTTCACTTGATTTGTCACAAATAATGATAATTTTTCTAAGACTTCATTCTCTTAAATTATAAATTAGTTTTACAACTTCCTATTCCTCGTGATATTCAGCTTATATTTATTGTTGTGTTTATAAACATTGCAGTGTCAATTTGTAGCCACTGTGTTAAGTTCGTGAGAAATTTCACAACATATATAAACAAAAATCATTCACTCATAAGAGAAAAGAAGATGTAGATCTTTTAGTGGGGGTAATCACACGTTTCAGCCTATAGTTTCTTTTATGAATGAGTTTTCACATGATATAAATATATTTTATATAAAAACATAACATTTTGTTTTCGAACCTTTTCACATTACTGGAGATATTGATTTAATTATGACATGCTTCAAGTAACACCTGCTTGTGGTAATACTGAGAATGAAACCCATAATTATAAAAAATTGAAGCATATTTTTTTGTAATAATTTAGGACAAAGGAATCATATAAATTTGTTAAACATTGTACTGACCACGAAATGAGTATTCTGAGTTATTTCAGTTTTCTTTTAGGAATGAAGTAATTTTACATGATAATTATATATCTTTATAAAAAAACATTACGTTTTCGAACGTGTTGGCATTCTGGAGTTATATTTCATAATTACATGCTTCAAGTAACATCATATGTTTCTGGTCATACATGACAATGAAAAACAGGAATATATTTCAATAATTTATAAAAACTTGAAGTATACTTTTAACCCTTTTATGCATAAGCAGTCCTCCTGGTTAAATTAAACTTCCCATTGGAAACCTTTGCTATTTTATGAGGAATCAGGGGGTCTTATCAGCTTTTATCAATTTTATTTTACATTATATTTCCAATAATTAACTCTCTGTAAAAAGCAAAATAGCAAAGAAATGCCCAATGATTTAATTCCTTTCCAGCGACACTATGTATTAAAGAAATATAAGCTCTTTCTGAGTCAATTAATTAGTTTTATCTGTGAATTAATATCGAGAAAAGTATCTGCTTAAATCAAATTTAGGAAAAATGATTAAAAATTTGAATTCTTTGTTGAAAGCTGTATACATCATAAACATTCCAACAGAATTAATATCCAGTCAATAATTTTCTACAGTTGTTTAAAAAATCATCACTTCCACGAAATTTAAATTACACATAGGCTTGAACTTTTCAACATTACTTTTAACATGAGAAATTGAAATTTGTACTTATAGTTCCTTATAAACATCTATGAAATCAATATAAGAATAATAAATAATTTATATTATAATATATAATTTATACCAGTTGTATAAATAGTTGCATATGACTTATAAGCAGGCATATTGCCATTTTTTATCCCTTTAATTCATAAGCAAGCATACCTCCTGCTTATAAGTAAAAATCACATTAGAAACCTTTAATAATTTTATGCATAATCAGGGGGTGTTTTCAGCATACCAAATTTATTTTACATTATATTCTCAATAATTAACCCCCTGAAAAAAAGCAAAATAGAAAAGGAATTACAAATTATTTGAATACTTTCCAGGGGACATTATGCATTAAAGGGATATATAGTTTTA
>JANTOQ010832000.1:0-18387 GCA_027564595.1 Bythotiara depressa | reverse complement strand
TTGTTCACCTTGTGGACCTCCTTCAATAGAATAATATGAAACCTCCTTTATAAGAAAAGTAACAACTTTGCGCACGACAAACGCATAAATGTTTACATGAACCCGTAACAGAAAATGTAAATTGTGTTGTTTTTTGGTTTACTTTTATCTTTTCTCACTGACAGAAAATATCAATTATTAACTGCTACAATGTTTTTCTCCCATACTACAATTTACTTAAAATAAATGTAATATATCAGGTCGTAATATTCTGAAAATACGCAAATAACAATTTTTTTTGCCAGGAATATGAAAGCATAAATCGTTTTAGTGTTTTACATATGACGAGTTGAATGCTTCAAAAAATGTGACTTTTTTTTCTGTACTGATAGTGTGCTTGGAGGCACATTAAACTTCCACATTATATACTTATCCAATGCTCAAAGCTACGCAGCTATTGTTTTGCAAAGTCTCTTCGCAGAAACAGTGTCCTGTATGAGGATCGATCAAAAAGTGGTGTAAATCTTGGCAATTCTCCTCTCACACGTAACAAAGGAACTATTAAACATTTTGATGCAAAAATATTCTAGGGAACGAATATCTCTTTCCATATATATATTTTTTTAATCAGTGTCTATTTTTCTATGGCCCCCAGCTCATGTTCTGAATTCCAATTATTTTGGGTTAGTGACGAGAAAATCAGGCAAACGTGTTACTTACACATAAAATGTTTGAAAACTCCCTTACCTTTCTTTATTCATTCATATCACGCGTTCAAAACAATTTAAAGAAAAAATGAGACACGGTTTTGTAGAGCAAAATCGCTGATTCTTACTATGTCGAAAGCAACGTTTTCCCGAATTTCCCTTGTACCTTTTCACTCTTCAAAGTTTCTGAGAAACAACGTTTTAAAGTTTATTACTGGTGAATAAACTTAAAACAAAGAAATGATTAAAATTGAAGCTGATTACGTCATTGAAGCTGATTACGTCTCATGAAGGGTGTTTGTTTACTCATCTTTTGGTATAGTTTTGTAATCTCTTACAAAATAAGAAAGAAAAGGAAGGAAAAAATGTTCCTTGCCATTGTAACAGTTAGTACAAACGTTAGGAAGGTTACTCTCATTTTTTTAGAAGTATGTTTTATTATTTTGTAGCTTTTCTGTGGTGAGAAATTTATATTTCTAATTTTAAATAAATATCCTACGCAAAATAAGCTTTTATATGATATAAAATTTTCATTTTGGCTGTATCTTTAAGAAGATTTGCAAAGTATGACATACACTTCAATATTTTTTATTCAACGGCATGTTGTTTCCATGATAGATATTCATCAATAACAATAACTAGGAATTTAGTGAAAGATTTCTTGGTTAATTATTACTGAACCTGGACGCGTTTACGTGTTTTTATGGGCCATTCGATTTCAGTGCTAATATCTCAGGAACGTGAGATGTTCAGGAAATAGGGGTTAACCAGTCGTAGTATACATTAAATTCTGCGCCTGATAATGTTGTTTTGGTGTCGTTAAAGATCAACGAATCGCTTCAGAGTCTAAGGGTTAATGGGTGTGGTCTGTAACTGATTGTTTGTGAAAAATCTTATTTATTTTTTTGTATATGTGTTAAGTAAAAGTTTTCTGGCTTTTTTTATATGTATTAACTCAATATTACAGTCCTGAAAACCTTCTTGATATCTGAATGCGAGTATAAAAGATTAGCGCCGTATATAGTTATTTTGTTTTCCCTGGTGAAAGTAGTTTAGGAATTCCTTGTATTAAAGACTCAGCTAATAACCAATATGAAGCTTAAAGAAAAATTATAAAACCGCATGTTAAAATAATTGTTGCACAAGAAATGATAAAAAGAGAAACAGACATGGATGGAAACTCTACTGCAGATGTTAGACATGAAGTAGTAAGATCGAAAACAATAAAGAAGAATGCTGCTTTCTTGCATGATTTTCCAATATACGAATTTAGATTCAAAGTATTATCAATTTCAATACCTAGATATTTGTATATTACGGTAACATTTATATGGTTGAACTTGTAGGATATCGTCAACGGCCTTTGTTTTGATAGCATACGGCTAGTACCGAACATCATGCTTTCAGTTTTTCCCTTTTTTAGGTTCAGTATTAACTGGTTTTCATCACACCATTCGTGTAGCCTTTCCATATCGGAGGATTGCATGTTCAATTCGCTCACCACTGTGCCACAGCAGTTAGGAAATAAAATACAAAGTGTTATATCTGTGTTGATATTTAAAGGTAAGAAAATATCTCTGAACATAGTAATACACCAAGCTATGATACCCATTCAAACCCCCGTTACAATCCTCTCATAAAACAATAAAGTAACTCACACTAAGAACTTCGTTACCAAACCTCCAGTCTATTTATTATAAAATACAGGTCAAAATAGTAGAGAACTTCATGGATATAAAAGAATTTTCAAATTTCAAATAAATATAACCTCAAGGGATTTACCTCTCATATAACAACTTATGTCGGTGTTCAAACAAATCTCTGCGGATAAAGGTAAATAAACAAATACGAAACCTCACCTAGGGAGTGTTCTCAGCTTATTTTGTCTATTAGTAATACGTAGGGAAACACAAAGAAAATATCTTTCTACATGTTATACTGTCCTCAGGCCTATAAGACACGATTTTTATCTTGGGGTGGGTGAATCTACTTTTCTTGGTTTGTTACCGTTAATTTTTTTTTTTGAAAATTATTGGGCGGGAGTTATAAAAGTTTTTTCCTACAGGACAGATCTTTTAAAAGAGTGAATGCGACTGAAGGGTTGGGTTTTTTCTCAGCACCACAAGATGATAGTTTTAAAGTAGAACTAAAACAGGAGGTAAAAACCAAACTTATATATCATATATCACAAGGAAAACATAAATTAATAAATAATAAGATATAAGCAGCCCCCTTTTAAAGATTTAAAGGGTTTTTCAACATGGGACTCAATACACATAGCAAGAAGAAGAAGTCGAGGTTCATCGAAAGAGTTTATTGGGTGTTTCATAACATTTTAATGGGACACGGAATTATTAGGAGATAGACTTAAAATTGTATAAGCTTATGTCTCATGTTTTACACGATTTCTTATAAATGCTGACATCACTGATTGGCTGGGGAATATTACTTCTCAAATTTGAAAGTATTACATGTAACCTTCCAGAAGTTATTCGCTTCTGTTCGTTCATTACAAAATTTTCCCGGATTTGAACTAGAAGTTCTCTTGTAAGGCTTATGAGTAAGTAACTACTAAGGTGGAAGAAAAATTTCTTGTATCCTCTGACGTCACTATGTAATTTTATAACATCCTGTGAAATTATAGCTTTCCACAACTGAAGCTGAAACATCAGAAAGCGCTTAAAAAATATAAGCAGGCTACAATTGGACTTGAATTTGAAGCAGGCACTTTTTCTCTCTCTAAATTTACTGCTTTCTTCTAACCAGATATCACGAGCATGTCTCGAACCTTTATTTTAAAGCGATACTAATCGGCTGTTGTAACCATGAAGCCGTTCGTGGTATGTAGTAATATGTTTTTATTTTGAGTATGAATATTCTAAATTTTACTCTTACAAATATATCTATAACTAACATCTAAGCTCTCCTCCATAGAGAGTAAAAATAAATGTACACGGTACATAAAAAACCATAAGTTGCCTACCAAATAACATACACAGACAAAACAACAACAAAATAACATAACATAAAATTAAGAAATAAAACTCCAAATATTATTATTAGATACTTTTTTAAAAGAACAACTACAAAAACTCAAATACAATAATTATCCTGCGATAAAAACTCAGTAGCAGTAAACCTAAAGGAAAGTACATGAAAAAATAAAGAAACAAACCGGGGGTAAAAGATAAAAATGAATACCTTCAGTTTTAATTAAATTATAAAACCACGATATGAAAAATTAACAAACTAAATTTATGAACTTTAATTTATTTAATAATTAATCGATCATACCGCAACGCACAAAGAACATTTCTTAAGATCAGTTAATGTATTTAAAAATACGTTTTATTGTAACAAAGAAATATCTCTATCAATTAAAACAGAACCTTATAAAAAAGTTAAAGCATAAAAAGTATAGAAAGGTAAGACATAAGTGCGTTATTTTCTTTTTTCTTTCACTGATGTAACATCAAAATTATTAAGGTATTAAAAAGCGGAATAAAAATCTTGATGAATAACCGAACGCAAATATTTACAATTTCAACGGAAGCTATATCTTCCATGTTTTTTAGTTGGCATGGTATCGTAAAATTACTAAAATTATATTTTTCGAAGGCAGCATCACTGGCCACATATATAAAAAGTCTACAAAGATTAGACTGGAGGTCATATTTCAAACCTTTGGAAGTTTATGTAAATATACCACATGGTCTAGTTTAAAATTATTGATCGTATCCAACAAAACAAGTTACAAAAACCAACAGCAAAATCATCCAACAAAAAGGATTTCTGTGTTCTTTCACATAAATGCTTTCATTCTTAAACAAAACACAATCCAGAAAGAATTATTGCAAAGTAAATAGTGCCTAACACTAGAGAATAAACAAACCTTTATCTAAAACATTCCGGAATAGTGCTTGAAAATAGCGCTAAAATACTATTACTGCTGTAATTTGATTGGATAGTTTGTAGAGACAAAAAAGTTTATTGGATACTAGGATTCAAATATTTCTAGTAAGACTGCACAAATACCGTGAATCTTATATTCGTATGTCTTGAATTCTCCAGGTTGGTTAGCCATTGCTTTCTCTTTGTGTCACGTGCTTAGGCATACTGTTCTCTTTTTGTCACGTGTTTCCCTTATTGTTATCATATTCTGCAACCAATCGCTTTATGTGACTTAGTTTCTGGTGTAGCTCTTCACAGCGTCTCTTCATCTCCTGGTATTTTACATCCTAACATAGAGAGATACAAAACATAGAGAGATATGTAACATAGAGAGATACAAAACATAACGTAACATAGGGAGATACAAAACATAGATACGTAACAGAGCATCGATAGAGTTGTTTGAGCATATTTAATGTATGCTGGCGTAACTACCATAAACACGATAGTGACGTTGCAACATTAGGAAGGAAGAACGAAGGATGTTGTCTGGCTCATTTGCAACCTTAATTACTTTTTAAACGTGTAAGAATTTTTCAATTCCCTCTGTTCAATAATTCCTTCCAGAAATTACGTCATCAAAATTGCAAATCAGTTACACTTTATATTTAGAAAAAACTTGATTTTTATTTCTCGAATAAACGCCCTAGGTGTTTATTGAATTCTTGAAGATTTTAAGGGGGAATTTATTGACCTTTTCATATTAGGCAGAAATTTGAAGTTTCTTTTTATTAAAAATGGACTTCAGATACGGATTCTACGTAAAAGATTATGCTTACAGGGTATATTTCAAGTTTTTAAATCCCAACATATCCGATGTTATGGATTATGACAATATCCGGTCAAAGCCTTCTTATATTTCGGTTTAGCAACCCAAGCCTCATTATGATAAAGTGGTTTTGGTTATTTAATATTTTCTAACTGTTGACAACGTTTGTCTACTTTTTGACAAGGAATCCGAATCTTTAATCTGTTTTTCATTAAAATTAAAATGTACGGAAGAGCTGTTTAGAAAAGATGACGTAATATTGCGTAATTATTTATGAAAAGGAGTATTACAGGGGGTGTCATTTTAAATTTTTTAACATTCTGAGAAAAACATCTAAGTTTCTTATTTATTTAACTTTACCCTTCGAGTCCCACGGGCGTATATATACGTCATGGAAACTTTGTCTCAGTGCCCACGAGGCGTTATTTAACAAATATAGGCAATATCAGTTTTTGTTATTGATTTTATAAAATCATCACAAGTTATAAAACAAACAAATGAATATAAAGAACCTCACCCTCTGTTGTTTACCATAAGCATCAAATATTTCATCCTGAAGACGCTGCAAAATAAAAGTACTTATTACTAGTAGCAAATAATGTAGGGTCACACATACAAGGGAAATTTATCATTCACTTTATTATATACACTGGTAGAGGAAAAATATATTTTTTGTACAACTATCATTAAGGTGGGCTTCCACACAAACGTTTCTTGTAGCGCAGGTACATAATTTTTCTTTTGCAAAACATTTTGGGAATCTTTCCACACGTAACGCATAAAAATAAAACCCATGCTGCGTATATTTATTCCGTAGCTAAGCATGATGAAAAGTGAACAGGCTGCAGCAGCATGTATAATTTTGGCGTGTGTAGTGGACGAAGATTAGTCTAGTAAACTAAGCTAGTAGTTACCTTTCGTACTCTTTATTTGATCTCGTTTTTAATTTTGAAAATTTATCCGGCACAATATAATAATAACGGAAATTGTTGCCATAAGAAAAGGTAGGGATTTCCTGGCTAAACGAATATACGCTGAGAAAAATCAAAAGAAAAAGAAATATAAAGCCGTAGCTGCAGAATAGGTACGAAAAAACCGCCTATTCTAATATCGTCGCTGACCTCTGACTATATAGAGACATACTAGGTAAAGAAAATGCGATTTAGAACACGTCGAGCTTCAACCTCGTCCCCAGGACCTCTTTCTCTTTTTGATATAGGAAATCTCGCCTTCCGACATCAAAAAGAGAAAGAGTCCCTGGGGACGAGGTTAGGCGTGCTTAAAAAGGAGAAAAAATAAAATGTGTCAACTTAGTTATAAAAACAAGTGTAAAAAATGTTTTTATGTACGTATTGCTATCTTGAAGCAGAATTAAAAGTATCCATACTTATTAATCTATTTTATTTTCAACACCAACCCCACGTGGTATATAAATATATGTACATATGTCTTTAAAATCAAAAATCAACTTTGTTATCGTTTAAAATGAATCAACATCTCTGTCCAAGTGGTATTTACAGGTAATTTTCAGGTATTTAATCCTCAATCACAATTCAAAATGTTTTGAGAAGAAAAAATTGTACTAATCGCTTGGTATAAATCTGAAGCTCTAAAATGTTATGTCAACAGGTGACAGAATATTTTAGCATACTAAAGAGACCCTCCATCCACAGCATACTTTTCTTTTAAAGAAACATTAGGTGCCTTTAGGGGCAGTAATAAAAGGCAGATTAGTGCCAGATTATATGTGGAGCAAAAACTATACACATTGAAGACTTTTAAAGATCCTTCAATATGCTTTCTATATGCTTAAAGCCTCTGCAACATATATTTACCAAGATGTATATAGTCACATATCCATAATAATTTATTCTATTCTATAACATCAATTTAAAGGGATATACAATATACAGGGCATAAACAATGTCGTTAAATACAAATTATTATGCAAACATTTTTATAAGTTGTATGTTTCATCACTCCATATATTGAATTTTGATATTCAGATATCTGATATATGAAAAAACATAGTTATATATTTTTAAGAAGATTACCAGGTATTCTGGTGAGCCTGTTTCTTGCCTTCTCCAGGAACGGTCCAGTTCAATAAATTTCATTGTAACAGCATCAATATTTTGCTTTAATTCAATGTACTCCGAATACTCTGCTTGAAAATCATGCTTGTACTCACAACGTTGCTTGTATGAGTTTATTCGTTTGTATGCACTGTAAGAAGATATACAAAAAAATAAATGATAAAGAAGTTTCAAGTGGATAAGAAATCTCATTCTTCTGTAAGGAACATTACTGTATGTACAACAAATGTACAGTACTGCTGTAGGACTTGAAGTCATTTTTAGAGCTAGCATGTTACCTTACTCCTATTCACGCATACATGACTCAGATAAACTATGATGTTTATAAGGTCCATTTTTTTAATATGGCAAAGGTAACTGGCAATGTTAACTGGCAATAAAAGATTTTGATTCAAATATCATCAGGACATTTAAAGCAATATTGGGAGAGTATGTACATCTGTACGACTGTGCTGTAGTAACAATAAATAAATAAAGGAGAGATTAATTATATATATTTATTTTATTTTATAGTAATTTATTTTCATCACGTGTCGCGTAAACAAACTAAAAAGAAGGATAAAACGGATGTAAATACCATAAAGGAAGAAATTTTTATGGGAAGAAAATTTGCCGCAAAAAGTTCTTCATTGGTTATGAAATTTTTTTATAGTTTATAGTAACTTGTTTGTTTGTTTATTGACTTACATTTCATGCTCAGGTGTAATTGATGTTGAAGCAACAGTTGGTGGAGATTCTTCCTGGTAAGCAGGTTTTTTATTTTCTTTCAGTTTAACGGAAGTGGCTTTACTTTCTTTGGATTCTTTTCTTGACTTTATGGAAGAAGAAACAGTGGAAGACATAGACAGTGATTCTTCTTGCTGGTTATTTTCATCGATCTTTGCACGCTTTGAAACACTACTACTATTATCTACACGAGATCGCTTTGCGATTGCCTAAAGATGGAGAATAAATTGTTCAATATGATTTTCTAAAATTAATTTTGTGCAGAATACATTTCAGGTAGAATCTTGAATGACTTAAGTGATATTTGAACTTGCAATCTCTTATGTGGAATTTGGCAACTTAGTCCTTGTTTGTTAAGCAGAACATTCGCAGTGACAAGTAAGGGGGGTTATGGTTAGAACTATGACATAACTTTTGATAGACATGCAATAACAATTTAATTAAGCATGATTTTATCACTGTGCTGACACTTTTTCACCTATTGGTTTCTAGGAAATTTGGATCTACTTTAAATTTTCTTAAATAAGCCTGCTGTTATTTTATCAAATAAAGTTAGCATATTTGACTATTATTTCTGATTTCTAAACAAAAATTTCTTTCCAATGGTATATAATGTCATGACATTGAAAAATAAACCACCTGCTGAGGATCTAATCTCAACAGAAGTAACATTAGTCGAAATAACAAAACTTTTACATAATTTGGTTTCCAAGTAAATTTTAGAAAAAGTATAAAATTTCAGCCAGTTTGTGCCAGCAGTTCAAAAGATATTGCAAAAAAAAAATGGACTGAATTTGAATATCTGAAGAATGGGAGAAGTTTTTTCAAATTGAGAAAGTGTTGTTCCATATTTTTTAAACCCTTTTTAGTTCAGAGAAGTGTCATTAAAATGTTTATAATTTACAAGTTTGATAGAACACAAAATTTCACCTAAATGTTTTCATCAACACACAAAATCAACATAGTTTGGGGTCTTACATGAACACAGTCCTGCTAGTAAGATATGAAAATTTAATTACCAATGTGTCCAAAGATTAATCAAAATCATAGTTACTAAATGCCTACCTTGTCTTCTGGTGATTTTGATGTTGATGATACCAGTTGAGGTGATGATGTATCTGTTTTCTTATGTGTAGCAATGTTTCTAGAATAAGACCCAGCACAAATATCAATAGTGCTATACAAATACAGCACCAATTTAACAAGATGTAATGCTACCTAGAGCTTGTTCCTTCAAATTATGTATTCACAATGTTTATCAATAACGTAGCAAGCATTCTTTTGGTTTCAACAAAATGTTAAATAACTTTAGAGAACAATAAATTTCAGGTTAAACAGGCTCCTGAAAAATAAAAGTGGTTTTACAGCATACCTTTTGACTGCCAGTCTCTCATTTTCACTGTAAAATGGCCAAGTGTCAACCTACACAAAAGAAAAGATTATGTTAGAATAGAAGCTTCAAATGTTTATTACTTTAAATTCTTACTCCTTGATCAAATTATAAATCCTGATACAATGTCTAATTACATATTTATTATTACGTCAGCAGCTAATGATGTAAGTCAGCAAACCATGGAAGACACATGTATCCTTCTCAAAATACTATGAAGAAAATTTCATGTAAAAAATTGGATAACACAAAAATTAATTACATTGCATCAACAAATCTTCAATTTCATTTGATGGATTGACATTTAGTATCTGACAGTTGACAAACCATGATCACCAGACTATATTGTTTTGTAAGAAAAACTAATATACAGTAAGCATCTGTAGGACTTAGGCTTTGATTCTAACTGGTCACTGTCAATTTTTGCTTCCATTTTATGAGGTGCATGCTAATTATTTTTGATTAACTTCTTTAATACTAGTGTAGGCTTTGAAAATGATATTAAAGACACAATACAGCCACACCTGTCTGAAATGTTACATGTTATATGGTGCTTAAATCAATATTATTTTCCACTTGGTAATGATTCATAATAAGTAGTTTTCTATCAAAGAAACTGCTGACTTGTGTTGTTGATGAACAAACATTTTAAAATAGGCTGTCCAGATTGGATATAATTTAATCTGCAATTATTATTCAAATTATGAAAACAGGCGGTTGATCACGTAATATTATGAATCTTAACAATTTTAGTATTTGACTGATTTTACGAGAATAGGGCATGTTGTTTACTTGCAATAAGAAGTAAAGTTAAATAGAATATATTTATTTAATTTGAGCAAATTTTGTGGTACACAGTTTTCAAAGTCTTTTCAGGTGTGTAGGAAGGAGGGCACAAATACTTTTTGGAGAGTACAAATGAGCATGTAACTTTTATTGTTGATAAAATGTTAATATAAATTTTATATATATAGCAAGCGTAGACATGTGACTATTAACAATATATTATTTATCCTATTTGGAATAAAATATTTGGTAGTAATTAACAAAGAAAAGTGAAAACAGTCTATTTATCTTTAAAATGCCACTTTGCCAAAATAGTTTTTTTTATATCTACAGAAAATTATACCACTGTACATGTGTTTACAAAACTGTGTTGCAAATTGATCTGATTTTATCGCATTCAAACCTTATCAGCTAATAAAATTATACATATAATTGTTATAAAAATTCACTCAACAACATGATATCTATTCAATTACTTTGTTTTGTAAATAATTACACAATTTTAAAGTTGATTCATTTTTCTTCTTCTTAAAAGCATTTTGTTGTAAATCTGACACCAAGTTTTGGCAAAGTAACAAAAAATGTAAGCAGAAATACAAAATTCACATCGAAAACTTGATTTAGAGATATTATGCTTCGAATACCATATATGCCCGTGTATAAGTCGATACCATGTATAAGTCGACCCCCAAAATATAGAGCACAAAAGTTGATTTTAAGATGTATCCCGTGTATAATTCGATCGCGTTTATAATAAACTATAATAATTATAATAAATAATAATAATACAACAATGGAAAGAAAGTTATGATGTGCAAAATGTTTGTGAACTTGTACCCAGTGTATAGGTCGACCCCCTTTTTTTATAATTAAATAAAAATGGTTCAGGGGTCGACTTATACACGGGCATATACGGTAATCTCTTTTTGTAAACTTATTCTCTATTCGATTTGAATAAACTGTGTACATGCCCACTGATGGTTGTATTCATATACCTTAATACACAAAATTAACCCGATATATTAACGCAGAAAAAAATAGCCCGGTTATAATTAACGCGAATCCTCCAAAAAATTACATTTTGCCAAACATTAATTAACGCGAATAAAACATTTTTCTGAGCAGAACTGTTAAGTTATCAGACATTGAAAGGTTCAAAATCTATAATCTTGCACCAAATGGGCATTGATACGGAAGAAGACGATACAGCTTGATGTAATGTTTCGTTAAAAAAAGTATATATAGGATTGTAGTGAAAATATCTTATCCTTTTTATGTGGACAATTTATTGATAGGAGTGGAGTTTGGGAAAATACCAAACTTTTTCTATATGTATCTAAATTAACGTGATTCATAAATTAACGCTAAATTAATTATTGTTCTTTTTTCCAAATTCGCGTTAATTAATGTATCGTGTTAATTTTGTGTATTAAGGTATACAAGATTACAAAGACTTTTGATATAACTTGCAAAAAATGTCACCAGTGTGTTTACTTGCACACACTATTCAATTCATTGTTAGATGTGTTTACGAGATAACTGATATTTTAACATAGCCTTTGTTTTTCAATTAATTAGTTGTAGGAAAGATCTGTGATCTTGAAGGTGGCTAAGATCAACGTAAATGTCAAATACCAACTTAAGGCTGTGTGGATGATGGATACGAGAAAGAGATAATGCAGTAATGATGTATAAACCTTATAAGAACAAGATTGAAGGTATTGAATGAGAATTTTATTTACATGCAAGGCGTATCCTAGACCTTTTTTCCTTCACTATTGAAGGCAATGCCCAGGTTTCTAAATAGGTGATAATTTTAAAACCATCTAAAAGTTCCAAACCTGAGGAGAATTTGGGGGCATATGGGGGTAATGCTGTCCTGGAGAATGATAAGAAGTTCCCTTTTTACAAAGAATGTGCCCTTTTACCTCCTTCCCGAAGGCATGCCCCAAATTCATAGAATATGACCTGACATGGATCATTCTTAATAGATAACAAAAAATGATGCTTTAAAGCAATCCTTTCTTCGTTGGAAAGATTCAAATATTCAGAACCTTAAGAACAAAGGTGCCACCAGCAAATATTTTTATATTAGACGAGAGAGGTCATCAGGTATTATTGATAAAAAGAAAAAACAAAGGGCTGACAATTGAATCTTGTGGTGGTACACTGCTTAAGGACACTTGTATCCTTTCATGTTTATTAAGAAAATTGGAAAATTCTCCTTCTAAGCCATAATTTTAAAAATCCAAATTTATAAGGCTGGTAGATATATAGTTAAACTCTAATTATCAATAAAAACATTTATTAATTTATTTTTTATTACTGGAAAAAAACGCATGGGGAAAAGGGCGTTTTTAACTCATTTTTAAACTCTTTAAAATGCTCCATGTTTTGTTAAATTCATTGGATTCTGATTCATTGTGACCGCACATACTGCAAAAAAAATTGTGTGCGGATTTTTTTTTTTTTTTTATATTTCAGGAGTTATTGAATAATTTCCATGTGGAGAAAAATCACAAAGTGACCACTCTTCACATTATTATCTGTATAGACTGAAATAAAGAAAAACACATGCTTTTGCGTAATAGACATATCTTTGACGTCAGAAAGTTTGAAAGGGCTATGACAATGTATTCGAAAGTTGGAGCTAAATATATGGCTACAACTGATAACAGCTATGAAAGAGCCTTACTACTTCTACATGCTAAAGTACCTTAAATCAAATGAGTAAATAAAACAAAGGTTTACAGGTATAACATTAATCACAAGATTACTTGTTATATTAATCTTGTTCAGATTAAATGCGTACATGTTTTTGTTCATCATACCGTAGGGAAGAGAAAGTATAGTATACCAAAAAATAGCAGTTACGAAGTTGTAAAAAGTCTAGAAAAGTCAAAAAGTCAAAAAAAAAAGTTTGAGAAGATCCCAGATCACTGGATGGTATGTCGATGCATCAAAAGCAGTCGTAAAACACATCTTAAGCTATGAGTACACAATTGTATTATTTCACATGTCTAATGTATAGAATTCCTTGATAATTAATAAATTTCAACAAATTACATAAAGAACAACTGTAAAGAACAGCACACTAAAAAACTATATAGACATCTTTCTTGAATTTGGGAACGAGAATTTGGGTGCCCAATAGGGCTTTTTTGCTATGGAATATGGTCCTGTATTGGCTCCTGACTGTCATACTAATGAACTAACTAGCAGGTAAATATTAGAATATATGCTTTAAAATATTTTGTTATTGGTTACCTGTACTTCAGAGTGAAGAAATGCATTCAGTTTATATTGATTGTCATGCATTGATGAGACCTATGATTAAAATAAAATAATTTCAAAACTACAATAACATTTTAATCTTGTTGTCAACAATACTGTGTTTATCTATTTATTTATTTATTATGTTATTTTCAATCTCTACATTATATTAACTTGTAAATTTCTTTTAATTTTCCCTTTTCAAGCAACTGTTTTACATGTGAAAACATATCATTTCAGAAATACATAAAGTAAATACAATGTTCAGAAATACATAAAGTACATAAATACAATGAGAAGAAATACATAAAGTAAATACAACGAGAAGAAATACATAAAGTAAATACAAAGAGAAGAAATACATAAAGAAGAAATACATAAAGTAAATACAACGAGAAGAAATAAATAAAGTAAATACAACAAGAAGAAATAAATAAAGTAAATACAACGAGAAGAAATACATAAAGTAAATACAACGAGAAGAAATAAATAAAGTAAATACAATGAGAAGAATATTGATTATTTCATTTCTACAGGAAACTTTTGAAATGGACACGGACTTCATATAAATAAAATACTTAATCTAATAATCTGTGGTAAACAAATAAAGAAAAAAGTTATTATTGTTGAAATTGTGCTTTGAAGATAAATTTATGTCATTTATTATTTACATTTACATCAATTCTAATACTAAAAGAATGTCACGTCATCCCCACACACAGACACGCCATCATTTATTTTCTTACCTGTTGAAGAACCATTGCCAAGTTATTCCGGTTCTTCTGGCTCATTGCTTCTATAAAGAAAATAACACTTAGTCTCCCCCATTTAACTTCAAAGTAAATCTCTCCTTGGGTAATAAATCTTTAAATTTGAGAACTAAGAATTAACCAATTCTTTAGTCTTTCTGACCTTTCTGAATTTTGTAGCAATAGTGTTTAGTAATACTAACATTTTCCAAGCAGTCTCTAATTATAACTCCTGTTACATATATAATTTCACATGGAGTTTAACATTTATGGTACTTTGACAATGAATGCACTTCAAAATACCGTATTATTAAAACCTAATCTGGGATTCCAAATATCCATTCATTCTTATTAAAGGAATAAGATGTCTCCAAAATGATGGAGAATGTCATGGAAAGACTGTTGCCAAAAATATCTGAATTAAACTTGCATCAAGCTGTATAGTTATACTTCCTGTTGTTGAATGAATAGAGAATGTCAACATATACTTATGTCACAACGTGCCTCTATCAAAACAACAACAAAAAACTTATAATTAGTTAATATGAATGTGATTTTAACTCATATAGGTCTCAACATAAAAATAATTCTTAAGACATTCAGCAATTTTATAAAAATACACACATTGTACTAAAATGCACACAGTAACAAACTGTCCAGACTACAGACCTCTCCATAACTGCTACACCTTTCAGTTGGTTAAGATTTAAAACAATGAAACATGTCAGTTGTCTAATCATTGTTGGGATTGGACAACTTTACACATTTATATATATTTGGGCCTTTATATATATTTTTGCCTTTTCAATTTGTATCAACTTTGTGCTGATCTCATGGTGTTTTGGCAATATACATAGTACACATGTGGTTCAGTACGTCGTAATTACACAACATCACAATCAAACATGAAGCTCCATTTAATGAATACAATACTAACCTCTTTGCAAACGAGTAATCAGTTCTGGTTTTTTATGAGGCCGGAGTGCTAGGATGTGTATAACTCTTTCCCTAAAATATTTATCCAAAAAATTATCTTGCAATCATTAACATTGACACAATGGGAGGTTAAAAATACTTTGTAACTTTAATACAAAATTATCTTGCAATCATTAACATTGACACAGTGCAAGGTTAAAATACTTTGTAACTTTAATACAAAAATTATCTTGCAATCATTAACATTGACAAAGTGCGAGGTTAAAATACTTTGTAACTTTAATACAAAAATTATCTTGCAATCATTAACATTGACACAGTGCGAGGTTAAAGTACTTTGTAACTTTAATACAAAAATTATCTTGCAATCATTAACATTGACACAGTGCGAAGTTAAAATACTTTGTAACTTTAATACAAAAATTATCTTGCAATCATTAACCTTGACACAGTGCGAGGTTAAAATACTTTGTTACTTTAATACAAAAATTATCTTGCAATCATTAACATTGACATAGTGTGAGGTTAAAATACTTTGTTACTTTAATATAAAATTATCTTGCAATCATTAACATTGACACAGTGGGAGGTTAAAATACTTTGTTACTTTAATACAAAAAACAAATTATTATGGAAATTTGGGAAACAGACAGGTCATGTTTATACATCCTATTTATGTAAACAACTGAAATATCAATTCTTAAAAATAAATTACAATGTTAGAGAAGCACAAACCTGCACGAGAAGCTTCTGTTGGGCACCACTGTAACGGGAGAGCTTCGATTTGATAATGATGCAGGTGAAGACTGGTGTGATGATGAAGGAGTTATGGTAGTCTTTGGTGAATTTATATGACTACTAAGTTTCTTCTTCATTGCTCCTACTTTATTGTTTTCTGGAGCAACTACTTTCATCTTCGATTTTTTGCCTAAAAGCAAGACAAAAGATATGACCATTAGATACTAGATTGGTTTTCCTATGTTCCAATCTTCAGGTTCAGCATCAACCATAACAATTTTTTGAAAATCATTTAAGCACATCACGCACGTTAAAGTTTTTTTTAAAGTACACACTTAATGCTTGTAACTTTTAGATATAATTCACAATTTATAAGCACTTATATATATATATAATTGATGATTTAATAAGGCTGGCATGAAATGATACGAGAATGGTGAGTTCACCATTAATGACACATAATGTGACACTACCTGTGACGAGGTTGCGCAAAAGAATCTTGTAGCTCTTTTATCAACTCAAAAGCAAAAATGTACAAGAAATTGCTGGAAGAACATAGTTTGTGTAAGTTAAATGGAATCAAACCTTGCTTCGCATTTCCAAGTTTGATCTCCTTTGTCCTAAAATCCACAAAATCCAACATTAAAGCATAATTAAACTTAAAACCTTTTCCTCAAAGCATCCTGTTTAGCTGCTGTGGTATACAGTAAAGATTTTTTGGTGATTATTAGCTATGTACAATGGGTAGCTAGAACTTTAGGGCAATATAAAAAGGCATTTTATTTCTTTCAAATGTTTTTAAATGAAAAAAGGCATTTTTTCTACGAAGTTTACAGTGGAATTATCAACCATGAACAATGTTGACATTCACTCTAGAATAATGTTTGGTGGAAATATTATCTGAACATGTTTTAAGAAACAGAATAAAAAATAACACAAACCTGACATCCTTTCTTTCCTGGTCAACTTGTGCCATACGATTTCTTGTGTTTTCATAAACATCATCTGTTGCAGCTATGGAAATCTTTGAATGGAGTGGTCCATACGAAACTAATCTGTTTGTTGTACGATCGGGTTGTTTTATACATTCCAGGATACCTTGTAAAGGGTTAGCAGCATTGGATTGAAGATTTGCTACTGTAAAATGGAATGTCTTACCAACATCTTCACTTGCTGATCCAGGTTTGCTTGGTATTTTTATTTCCTAATTTGAGAAGAGATCAATATTTTTCTTATGACCTGAACATGTATATATACTGCAATTTTCAATAGACATACAGCTTATCACACTTCATACACTAAAATTACACCTCTTCACATAGCAAATGATTGACAGAAAAAATAAAATCTATTGGGAAATGTATGTCTTACCCCATTTATTCCTTCAAATGTTATAGATGGCTTGGTTCTCGTAGCAGCCTAAAAACGATGAATGTTTAAAAAATACCCCTTATAGGTAAATAAAAATAAAAATAAAAATAAATAAAAATACTCTCTTGAAACAATAACATTTATGTATGTGACGGGTCATTAAATAAAGCATATGTCATTACTCCAAAAGTCAATATAAATAAATAAAATTGAGAACAAGAACATGCAAAAACTGTCACTAGATTTAATACATCTTATGGTCATTTATTTATTTATTTTGCGAAGGATAATATCTTGCTGTTGACTGCGTCTGATAGTACTAAATAAATGATAGTACTAAATAAATGGAAGGAAATATAAAAATTAGTACAACACATAGTTCGTGTGTTAACAATCATTAAAAAACAACAAATGACATTTCATATTTCTTCTACAAATATTGTATAATAAGTTTCTAATTATCTTCAGGATACAAAAACTAACTCACTATATAAATAATAGCGTTACTGATCCATTTCGGCTTATTTGCAGATACTTGATATTTTCAGATACCGTATTTCCTCAACGTCGTGAAAAAATAATTTTTATGTTTAATTTTAATCTATATGAACAATGCTTTGTACAAATTTTTGTCCTCAATGTCAATCATTTCATTGTCATCTATAAGAAGCATTTCATTTTTAGCATCTCAACATCAGAATATGTGATGTATTTCAAAGCAAAGTAGTTTGATTTGGAAATATATACATATATATCCCTATATATATATATATATATATAGGGATCGAAATAGCCGTCGGCTATCGGCGAAAGCCGATTCAAATTTACATTTAGCCGAGACACTTCCTGTCGATATACCCAAAAAAAGCCGGCTCAAAATAGATCGTCTGTATAAGATATCATCATAACTCATATG
>JANTOQ010830889.1:0-18415 GCA_027564595.1 Bythotiara depressa | reverse complement strand
GTAATTAGTACCAGTAGTTTAGGATTTATAGGCCGGGGGCACTTTATGCCCCCCCCCCCCCCCCCCCCAGGATTACAAGGGTCCAAAGAGCCCAGGGCTAATAAGGAGGTGAAGAAGATAGCTAGCTAGCGCAAAAACCTGCCCCGTTCATGATAGGAATAAAAACAATTATCATTACTAATCATGATTGCTTTGATTGTGAAAGGAACGTAAGCAATGCATGATTAGTAAACAGTTGAACAGAACCTGGCGGTGTATAAACAGCTTCAAGCCACAATAGTACACCGCTGGAGCGGAAAAGTTAACTTAATTTACTTGTGATATTTTCAAAATTATCCAAATATCCACTGCATCCTACATTCCACTCGTGGTTACAAAATGATGATGAACGAACTTATTGACTATAGTCGGCCTAAAATTAACTTTATAATTTTGTTATAATTATAAAGAGTAGGTTCTTTTATACTGTAGGATTTATTACAAATAAAAGGCAATTACATTCAAGATGACGTTATTTGAAGTACTTGTACAGAAGGAGAAACACATCAGAATTTACAGATTTTTTGTCTTTCCATTATTCAGACAGTATTAAACATACGGTATGTATGTACATGTTTTGAAATTTAATTTCTTTACACTGTAATGAAAACCATATTTTGTTACTTTAACTTTTTGAACAACATTCACCTTTGCAGATACAGTAAGTGTATGAAAAAATTAAAGAAGCTATTAATGTTTAGTGTGCAAAGTGAATCTCGAGAGTTTTGTAAACATACTTTTGATTTTATTTAGTCCTCAATAACTACAGTACAACATCAGGCATTATGATAAAGAAATAACTGTTTACATTGTGAGAAACTAGAGGGGTGCAAAAATTCTATTTTCTATGTATAGGTATATAAAAAGTCTGAGGTGAAAATTTTATAAGATAAGGTAATTTTTAATTGATTTGTAATCTTTTCCTATATATAATCACATAAAAAATATATATTGTTTTAAGTGACTTTGTTTAAAAGTTATAAAAACACTTAAATTAGCTATTGTTTTCTTGTTTTAGGAACTTGAAAAAGTATTAAGTGAAAAAAAAAATAATGCTTTGAATACTGAATCATTGCTGCACAAGATGAAAATTCAATACACTGCAAAGATGTCAGAACTTGTGAATAAACACCATAGTGAACTTACCATAGAAAGAGAGAAACATACCAAAAACATCAAAATGTTCAAAGATGAGTCAGAGCAGATACTGACAGAGAGCCAACAGAAACTTTTAGAAGAGTTTGAGAGAAGCAAGGAGGAGCTACTTCAAAGACATGACATATTATGTGAATTAAAAGACAATAAAATTACAGAATTGAAGAATGAACTTGAGTTAAAAATAACGAAACTAAATTCTGTCATGCTACAGTTTAAAGAATACAAGGAAAATCTTGAAACATCTTGTGAAACGAGTAAACAACTGAACAAGGAGCTAGAAAAAGTTCACCAAAAACTAAAAGATTCAAATGCTAGTTGTAAAAAACTTGAGAAATTAGTTGATCAAATGAAGGTATTGTATTATAAATATTTAATATAAATATATTTCTCATAAAAGAAGTTCTTCTAAACACACATGTTAAAAGCATGGTTAATAAAACAATTACTGATGATGTGTAATGAGATATCTAATTTAAATATTTCTCACAATATTATTTTTATTTTATGAATATTTATCCAGGATATAGCCTTTTCAATACCTAAAAAAGTATTGTTATAAATGAGGGTCCTGCAATTGAAGTTCTGATTGAATTAAAGCTCCCATTTGAGCTACAGAAGTTTCTACAAGAAGGAACCTTGGCTCAATGAAACATCTCCAAAGTGAAACTGCCATCTACAGCCAGGATTGAACAGTCTCTAAGTAGCTAGATTACAGATGCACACTGCTAGATCTGCCTAAAAATATAAAGCAGTTCTTACCAAGGAAAAATATTTATTCCTTCATCATTTAAATATTTGTTGTAAAAATATACACTAATATTTTTCATTGACTAACATAATCAATGCAAATGATTGTGAAGATGTTATAATTGTGTTTATGCTTCAACTGTCATTATATGCTTCTGATAGAAGCCAACATGTTCATTTTCCCAGAATGTTTCCTTGGATAACACATTTCCTTTTCATGCAATACAAATTTATCTAAATTAATTGTTAATTGGACTTCTTACATCTCGTGTAAACAAGACCTTAATTATGTAAAGTGTCTTATTGTTTTCAGGTGGAAATGCTGGCTAATGTTAAGAGGATGACTGAAGAAAAGGATAATCTAATAAGAGATATTCAGGAAAAGACCAATAAAGAAATAGATAGTGTGAGAAAGAATGCAGATAGAGAAAAATATGAATTGGAAAATAAGTTTGCACAAAAGTTAAGGTGATACAAAAATAATATTTGTGTCTATCCTCCACATTTGTTTCTGTCATTTATATATTACATTAGTTTATGGCGTATCTTCTGAAGCTTTATAAGTTATACTTCCTTCTTTTGTCTAGCACATTTTATCACGTGCCATTGGTTTCTCATTTCTGATTTGCTTTTAGCAAAAACAAATTGGTTGAAAAAGTAGGATTTGTTCAAGTCTTGTATTCAATTTTCTGGAAAGAACAAAGAACTGCATGACAATTGCAATAAAAATAACAAGTATAAATTAAGTTTAGCACAAACGTTTGTAGAATAATCCAAATGTTTTGTTACAATTAATTTTAACACAGTCTTATTATATAATTTGCAATTCCCAAACAGAAATAATGAAGATATAATGTAAAGCTGATTGAATCAATAAAACAAAAATGATGTGTATTTTTACAGTAAAAATATAGTAAGAACTCACATTAGAAATTTGCCATGAAAACAACTGTTGTGGTTGTGTTGGGTGCATTGCTGTAGTTGGCTTCATCAGGTTTTGTGTACCATGTACAGTATTGTACTTGTTTTAGAGTAATATTTCCTTTATATTAGTTCCACTCATAAAAAACTGAAAGAGCAATATGAAAACGATAGACAAGCCTCCATAGAAAAAGTTATGTTGATGGGTGAACGAGAAATTCAGAAGTTAAGAACTTCAAGTGATCAAGATTCTACAGCTTTAAAAAATGAGGTATGTCATGTAAAGTGAATGTACGGTTTTTTAATTTTCTTCCACCTAAAATTTATTATTATACCCTGAGCAATAATCCACGAACCTGATTGGTTAATCAGTAACACAATATTACTGATATTCAATGCACAAGAAACAACACAGAAGTTAAATTTTTCTGATAGTTTGTGACACAGTTTTCAAATATTTTTTCGAATGTTTAAAAAAACATCACAGGTAAATATTGTGTTCAAATCTCTTTGACTTTATATGTAGTCAAAACAAAACAAAATAGAAGAAAATCAAAATAAACAAACTGTGGCTATATAAACTTTTAACGTTTATGTGTCCAAGTAAACAATTACTACTATTCTTCAAGTTGTAATAACGTTTTCTTCCTATATTTTGTTTAAAAGAAGTAAAATATTATATGAATCTTTTTTAAAGGGTCTTTTCTGCTCCATTTTACCCCGTGAGTTCTTTGTAGTGACTGTTTTTTTAATTGACCCAAAAGCATACACCTTAAAAACGATATAGAATTCTTAAAGGTCTAATTACATTATATGTTTTATTCATTAATACAAGGGTCTATAATAGAGGATATAATAAAACACTTATTTGGTTGCGATCGTTGTCCAATATGGGAAATAGACCTCATCCAATATTTTTTCCTGAAGCCCCATATTTCCCATATTGGACATGGCCTTGTTTAATAACACATACACATTTTACAATCATTTAAGTTTCCAATTATATCTTTTTATAATGGTGACAAATACAGTATTACATTCGATTTTCCCTTAAATGGACTTCAGATTCAAATTATACACCAAAAAAGATTTTATGACTATCAGCATTATATTCTCAAACATTCCTGAAATTCTGATAATAATAATAATAATAATAATAATATATATTATGTAAGATAACTTTTGTAATATCAATTAATGACCTGGAAAATTGCAACAAATCCTAACTTTTAATGAGTAATTCAAATTTTGAAGTCCTTTTTATGAGGCAGATAATAAAAAAAGAATTAAAATTTTCTCTTAAGTTATCTATATTGGCATAATAATGTTTATGTATAAAATGTTATCTTTCCTGTTTAACTATTTAGCTGTGGGATATGTGGTGTAAAGGGAACAAAGAAATAATTATGTTTATCACTAATATTGGGGTACTAAATAGAATTGGTGTACCAATAGACCTTTGAAAATAACATCACAGAAAAGTGGAATTTATATTTTGTTAGTTTTCAGGGAAAATGGTTCTCAAATTTGAAAACATTATCAAAATTATATCCCATGTTGAGCTGTTAAAACTAGCATATAAGCATAGAAGGAAAGCTTTTGATTACCCTGTGGACTTGAAATGCATGTTTTTTGATTGCCACATGGACTTGAAAATCATATTTTTTGATTGGCACATGGACTTGAAACATATGTTTTTTGATTATATGTTTTTTATGAGAACTTGAATCTGAAATCCAGTTATCTACAAATTAAATCCCGTTTTTGGTGTTTTTCAGAAATGCATGCTGTAATTGCATATTATGACATTTTGTGAAAATAGATAATTTCCTGCTTTGACAAAAATACAGTAAAGTACACTATTGATATCACAATAGTTCCTTTTGTATATAAAAGTTTAGGAGTAATAAAGAATATTTCATTATTTGTATACTTTATTTTTAAAAATATGAAATCCAAAGTTTGAATGCTATCTTCAGCAGCTTTCTTCATCACATCATAGGGGACTTTATGACTCCTGTATATTTTTGTAATGAGTATTTTCTGCAGCAGCGTTTTGTTGTTAATACAAAAAAAGATTGGCCCATAAATTACTAGTTTCATGTGTTGACCTGCTGCAGTCTGCATTATTTGATTATTATGATAAAAGAACCAAAATGGTAAATCAATGTCTATACCTCCACTTGACATGTTCTATATACTGCAACTGATTTATTTTTTTAATAGTCTATTAAATTCAATATTATTAATAAAAGTAACATTGAGCAAAAATATTATTGGTATTAAAAAGTGGTAGGGTATAATTTACAGAACATCATATAGGCATGTGTACACATGTTACCATTATATGAATGGAATGAAGTATTAAAGTATTCCATGGATGTTTTGAAGGGGTTCAAAGAAGTTGCTGTTTGACAACACAGTTGGATAAGCAGGCTTGCCTTGCTTGTCTCACTCAGCATCAGTCTATTGTAGGCTTTGTGAATATCTGAAATGCTCAGCTCAGCGAGATAAAAGTTGTTCAAGTAAATGTATTGATATACTTGAACCTACGAATTTTTCTATCAAACCTCCACCTCCCAATTTTCAATTCCTGTGGCTATGTTGTTAACATTAAAATATTAATCTGTTTAGCACACTTATTAGAACCCAATATAATAGAGCTGCCTCATACTTTTTTATCAATAACTACGTACTAAGACCCATGTCATGTTCCTCTTGCTCAGTAACTATGTACTAAGACCCATGTCATGTTTCTCTTGCTCAGTAACTATGTACTAAGACCCATGTCATGTTCCTCTTGCTCAGTAACTACGTACTAAGACCCATGTCATGTTCCTCTTGCTGTAGTTGTTGTATAGAGTTTTTATTTACTTTTATGGGCATGTACTTGAATGTACAGAATTTTGTTACTGGTATTTTCCTTCCTACATTTGTCTTTTAGATCCATCACCTCAAATCAGTTATTGAGGAAATAAGCCATAGTTCTGATGAACAAATCAAGAAATATCAACGCGATTTAGAACAACAAACAACATCATATGAAGAAGAAAAGTTAAAAATTATAGAGTCATTTACTTCTAAACTTTCTGATACGAAACACAATTATGACAGGGATATAGAACATATTCAAGTGCAATATCTAAAGGAAAAAGAGGTATCTTTTGTGTTCTTATAAAAAAATTTGTAAAAAGAAAACAATACTTACAAAGAACCGTATAGGCTCCAACGTTTAAAAGGGATATATTTACAGATAAAAACCACTTGTAAATAACACAATATTTCGATGGAATTGAAATATTAAACTCTGGATGTCCAGAATAAAGTTACCTATCACTCCTATTCTGAAAAACGTTTTGACATTAGTGTGGTCTGAACTAAATACATTTAGGTAAGTTTACACCCTATTATACATGCACAGAATAAAGATTTTTTGGTAAATGTACAATCATATGTGGATTGAAAAAACAACAACATGTAAACAAAATCATTGGAATTCATAATAGGTCTTATGTAAACAAAGCTTTACACATTTACTGTTCAGGATTGTACTCTTGAGTATGCTGGTGTTTTTTTTGTTTTTTTTAAGGATGCTCTTGAAGAATTGCAGAATAGACATGTAGCGCTTATTAACAAGATTCAAAGTGAAAATGTTTCTTTGATTAATGCTGTAAAAAGTGAAGCTGTGTTAAATAAAGATGAAGCATTAAAGCAACAACAACAGCGATTAGTCGAAGAGAGAGGTATTGTCATTTACTTTTAGCCTCTGCTGTTGAATTAAATTTTGGACATTTTAGGGCCCGCCTGCTATATTGGTATGTAAATAGAGGAAATTTAAAATATGGAATGTGTGCTCCAAGTATTTCTAGGCTACAGAATATTACTTTTGAATTCCATCACATCAACAATGTTATTACTCAACTTGAAGTAACATGAATTATTATAATTATGCTTGTAATAAAAACAATGCTTGCAACAATACAGTCGTTGAAAATTACATTTTACAAGCCTGCGTGGATGTGAAGTCATTGATTCGTCGATTTTAAGATATGAAATAAAAATAGTGGTGAAAAACCATGCTTGCAACAACGCAGAAGTTGAGAATTCCATTTGCAGCCACAAATAAGAAGAGACAGGAGACCAGCTAATAAATTGCTTACCCTTCTTCTTTCTCTTTGTTTTTATAGTAACCTTGTATCCATTTTTATATTGATTTTAAGTTAACTCATTTTCTAAAAGCCTGGACATGTAAATGATACAAATTGAGCTGTAAAGAAAATTCTAGACTTTTTACAAACTCCATAACTGCTATTTTTTGGTATACTATACTTTTACTTCACCATGGTATGATGAAGAAAGCATGTACACCTTGAATTGGAAGATAAACATTCTGAACAAGATTATTCTAAGGAGCAATCTTGTGATTATACCTGTAAACCTTTGTTTTATTTACTCATTTTATTAAAGGTACTTTAGCATGTTGGATTTTCTCCACATGTAAAATAAATATAAAAAAACAGAAAAAATTCCGCACACGAGATTTTTTTTTTATTATAGTATGTGCGGTCAAAATGTATCAGAATCCAATGAATTTAACAAAACTTGGAGCAACTTGAAGCATTTTAAAGAGTTTGAAATGAGTTTAAAACGCCCTTTTTCCCGTGCGTTTTTTCCAGATACTTTTTATAGATAATTAGAGTTTAACTATATATCTACTAGCCATATAAATTTGGATTTTTAAAATTATGGCTAAGAAGGAGAATTTTCCAATTTTCTTACTAAACATAACAGGATACAAGTGCCCTTAATTCAGATGTAGTTTGATCACAACAACTAGCCATTCAAATTCTTTCATCCATCATTTGAAGTTGTTGAGACCCAGACATCCTGCAAAACACGGGTATAAATGAGAGTCGGAAGTGGAGAAGATAGTTAGTTAGCTGTATCTCTTGGCTAAGATAAGACATTAATCGTTCTTATGAATAGTTCTTTCTTTTCTTCTTCATGAAACAATACTTTGTCAACCCATCCTTTTATTGAACGTAATGTCATAGGAGATATAATTTGTTAATACTAAAAGAAAGTCAGTGAATCGTAGATACTTCCCAAACTGTTTTATCCCAGTTAGATCTTATCCTTTAGTTTGCTATTCGTGTGTTCTTAAAATCTGGTTTAGTAATTCTATGTTTTTGTTTATTATATCTCTTTAGAAAGGTTACGAGAGTTCTTATGTTTACAGAATGAAGAAAAAGTAAAACAGTTGTCAAATGAATATGATAAACAAATAGAGAGGATTAAATCTGAACTGGCACGAAGTAATGAACTACGGCAAAAGGAGGTTAGTCCTTTAATTAAAACACACATTCCGCGTGTTCCTTTCGCAATGAAAAAATCACGTTTAGCATGCAAATGAGTTTTTAACGAAAACAACAGACCTATATCGGTGACTTCTTTTTACCACACAAACCCAGAAATCAAAATTGTTTTCATTGGAACACAAAGTTTATAATTATTGAGACAAACCTCACATTTATTTTGGGTGACAAAAATTCTCACCTACCCTTGTTCTCCCTCCTCCCTCAACAACGTATTTCATTCAAGATTGTAGTTAAAGCTTTTTGCCATTTTTATGGAAGACAATTTGTTTTTTAACTATTTCGAGTTGAAAGGTGAATGTTTCATGAGAAAAAGCGTCTGGTATTTAAAAAAAGATTGTATATAAGAGTTTGTTACCCCCGAAAATGATCAAATCAATGCTAATCTAACTGCTATTTGGTTTATCCTCCGGGGGTTAATTATTCATTGGAAATCTAACGGAACGGAAAATTGGTAAGACCCCCTGATTCTTCACAAGATTATTTAGGTTTTCTATGAGAACATTATAATAGGCACGGGGGTTTGTAATCATCAATCAATATCTTGCTCCATAGTAATAAACAAACAAACAAGCGGACAGTAAAATTGGTAAAGGCTGGTAAGACCCAGACCACTTAATACTTCATCAGGTTATAAATAACTTCGTATAAGAACTTCATAATAGACAGGAGATAACCATCCTTGAACCATCATTATCTTGCTCCATAGTAATAAACAAACAAACAAACAAACAAAAATTGTATTATGAAAAGTAATCTCGTACCAATCACCGTTTACCACGGGCATCTTGACCTTATTTGGTACAATCTTCCATAAATGGTATGGGGCAGGGTTGTTATAAGTAAATTGCATAATCGTATAACGTCTGTATGGCTTTGAAAAATCAAGAGTCTGATAAAAACTTTCCTCGTCATAAATTAAGAAAGATAAAGAAATCAACGCCTTATTACTGCCATAATTTCTAAAATATATATCTTTCTATGCCGGTGTATTTTAACGTAAATTATTGGCAGCAAAAAATGCTACGTAATGTCTATCTTGTTTAGTTTTCTGTTCACACATCAAAAATTGTTGAGCTATCGACGAGTATAGAAGTAGAGAAGAGGCACATAGAAAGTCTTACGAGTAAAGTAAAAGACATGGAAGAGGAATCCAAAACATTAAGGAAAGAGTTAGAAATGAAAGGTGAAGAAATTCTTCATATCAGAAGAGAGGCTAACTCAAGGATGAGGTTGGAATAATTTTTTATGCTTTTATTTTGGTGATACATCGTTGTTAAATTAGTTAATTAGATATTACAAACAAGTTTTTATGAGTCGATAAACAAGGCTCATAGCCTTATTTTGGCTCTATAGTTTCTATTTTCTTAAATTGTTTCATATTTCATGTTGTTATTATTTCATATATTTTGTAGAATAATTTCATCATCATTTTTGTATTTAACTTTTTTTTGTTAAACTTTTATCTACTTGTATATGCTTCAGGTAAATTATGGCTTTTTTTTTTTTTTTACTAATCTTGCTTCCACTTTGCAGGGGGAGAATTGATGACATCACCAACGACCACAATAACGCACTTGATACACTTACAGCTAAACATTTAAAAGAAATACAAATCGCTATGGCTGAATGGCGGGAAAAGCAAAGTCTGTTTGAAGATCAAATTTCTGCGCTTAAACTAATGTGAGTAATTTTTTGTTTTATGACGTCAACCTTTTTTTCTGCTTATTTTCGTGAAAAATTGTTTTTAAATCCGAACTATACGCGAAATGTTGTACATGGAAACGAAACAGTCATAGTAAGTATGAACATGCTGAAACATAAAGGTTTGAGATTTTCATATTTTTGAAGAGAAGCTAAAACCTTAGTTATTATTATTATTTCTTCTTTCGTCTATAAAAGCATTTACAAGTTTATTTACAAGTATAATACATTCAAAGATTCTGTACATTGTAAAATTTACTAATATAATAAACTTGTACATTTACAAATTAAAGTGTTTGAATGACAAGGACTCGCAGAATACAAAAGTGTCTTCAAAAATGTCTTATCATCAAGTACCTTATGTCTTATCATCAAGTTCCTTGACTCAGACAAAAGTGTCTTATCATCAAGTACCTTAACTCAGATTTTCATAAAAATCAATGCGACAGTCACGGAAAGGGCCTAAAACTGCCAATTCCCCAAAACGTTTGTCTAGGTTAATACGCCGAACCATTTCTGGATAGTGTTAAAACGTTTGACTGTGATTGGCCATAAATATCAGTTTTTTCGATAGCGATGATTCTAGATTTTTGTGTGTGATCAAATAATACTACTGAATATACTCACTCCAAACTAAGTAGTTCCATCCATCATGATTTTGCAGATCTGATATTCCATGCTTATTGTGTTCTTCAAACCTAACGTCTATCTTGGCTTTCGTTTCTCCAACAATACAGATCCAAAGGAACAACCACCCTTGTATATTTTATGTGATGGGTGTAGCTACTTCCTTATATGTGACTTTTCCATTCGATAAATAGTTTTTAAGTTATTTTTAGTGAAGTAATGGAGATTTTTGTAATAAATTTTGGATTTCTTTTCATTGTCAGCGCAACATGATATCTCTACTTATGGTAACATTTTAAGCCGAATTTTCACGGAAAAATTGCTTTGTAAAAATGTCATGGTCATGTTTACGAGTGGTAATTTGATTACATTTTCTGGAAACTTTCCCGCCATTTATGAGCTGCGTACTTTGATGTACCTGGATGGCCATTCCGTATATAAAATTCTTAATAGTACGTAGTTCTGGTTACTTTTAGCTAACTCCAGAATTTCCTTTGTCACTCTTTCCAGGAGGCTATTTATTTATAGCTTGTTAACTAACCGTAAGAGAAGTGATTTAGTTCCTCTTTTTCATTCTAACCCCTGACCCTAAACAAATTACAATAATATAATTTTCCAGTCTACAACGTTCTGTTTATTTTCATTAAAAATGGAGTCGAGCTTTGAAATTCCTGTCAGAAATACACATGTATGCATATGCAAATATGCATTAAGAATTTAAAATCTTAAGAGCTTATTTTGTTTATGACAAATCTATGATGAAAAACTACCTAATTTTATACTTTCCATGTCCCGCCTCGTTTTCATGCAAAAGGTTTATTTTTCAAATTGCTATAAAATATAACTAGTTGATGTGTGATTCTGAAATATTCAGGGGATAGACAAACTTGTTAACTACTGCAGAAAAAATGACGATTTGTCATATGACTTAAAGATAATCCTTTTACATAAGTAAAACTTTGCTTCGTCAGCAGCAGCGCTTTTCGATAGCAACACATGCGCATAACAATAAATTTACTAACAAGAACAAGTCTCTTCTAAATCAATCCAAACTTTTACTGTACTTTGTAAACGACCTGTTTCTGTTTCAGAAAGTCTTTATGTTTTATAAGCATTAGAAAATCTTTGATCTTTGATTGATTATGAAAATGATTATTATATGCTGCAAATGCTTCAGCTGACAATTCTTCATCAATAATATCAATAATCTTACGTTGAAAAATAACAATTCCGTGTTTTTATCAAACTTTAGCCTTTTCCTTAACGAAATAAATATATATAATAAAAGTTTTGCAGTTCGACGATCAAGAAAAACAGCCTTTTTAGCTTCCGATTGGAATCGGCTTGTTTTGTTTATTTTCTGTACAACTTTAGACGTGCGCGCGCACACTAAAACAAGCTAACAACCGTATCTTATTTTTTTGTATAGATAGTAAGGCCAGGCCTGGAAGAAATTCCTCTGCTGAGATCAGCACGGCTTCGAGGGGGTGGGTGGAAGAATTGCTCTATTTATCTACAACGATTCACTTTAATTCCAGAAATGTCTGTTATTGCTATTGGATAACTTCGTTAACGATTCGAAGGAAGAGATTTGTCAACATGGGCAACGACTTAGCGGTCAAATGAAGACCTTTGACCCAATAATTAATGAAGACTTTTGACGCAATAATAAATGAAGATCTTTGACACATTGTAATGAAAATGTTTATTTTCTAATTCTATTTCTTTTTTATGGGCATTGTTCTTCAACAAATTTCAACACTCATGAATTATTCACACAGCTAAAGCCATTTTTCTACCGAGGTAACGCATGTATATAATATATCAAGCCCCGTTTCCACCCAGGGAAAAATACGACGTTGAAATGTTCCATTGGAAAAAATGTAGAAAAACAACGTTGAAAAATCGGCCAGATAACGATGTATTTAGTTGTTACTTCCGATATTTTCTTAACTATTATAGCTTGATCATTTTTTCTTTGATTAGATTATGTTCATTCGTTTCTATCGTTTGCTAACTTGATATAATTGTGATATAGCTAGAAATTAAATGAATAGACTTTTCTCGAAATTCAAAAAAAATCTTGTTTTTATGAGAAGGTACAAACATTATCTAAAAACATGTCTTTGTTGAAGATTTCAAGTATATACCGACAAGTAGAAAGGTTGTTTTGGCTATAGTATACACACAGTTAGTCCATTGAAGAAAAATGCTTCAGTTGTGTTACACGTTTCTGATATTCTCGATCATAATATTTAGGTTGGATGATGCAGAGGATCGTTTTCGGAACCGACCTTCCCGTGAGGAAGACATTGGGCGGATTTCTGAGCTGGAACAAAAGGTGTTTGAACGAGATATTGAATGTAGCAAGTTAAACGAAGACAGAAAGCGTTATCGACTTGAATTAGTTAATCGAGAGGAAAACTTTAATAAAGTTTTTAACGCGAGTCCAAATGTGGGGTTTATGAACCCAATAGAAGTTTCAAGGGTATGATATCTTTGTTACATTTCCTTCTTTCTTCTTCGTCCTCATCATATTCTTCTTTTCCCTCTTCTTCTTTTGTTTGCTTCTTATGCTTGAGGATTGTAATCATGTATTGAATGAGCAGAGGCCGTACTCCTCCGTGCAAAATAGATAATCGCACCCATGCAATTCAATTTCGCTTTTATTTTATTTTTATTTCCCGTCTTGAAACCTACAGCTTTTTTACGACGTATTGTTCGCAGCATGGACTTAAAAGAAAACGTTTTTCTTTTACGTCCATGTTCGCACGAACTATTATTTCCGAGCAGCTGAATGGTCAGTTATTACGCCACGCCCTATGACGCAGCCAGTTAGCAATAGCTATTATTTAAAACTATGAATGCTATCAATTTAGTTATAGCTTCGCATGTATTTTATCTTTCTAGAGAAGGAGTTCAAAGAAAAGGTGATCATTGTATCCAAGATCATTATATGGTTGAGAAATCTGGAGAAAGATAGTAGCATCCATCTCTCTCCATCGCACAGGTTTTTGAAGCAAGAGTTAGCGGGTCTCGCCCAATATAATTATATGAAAGTTGAACGTCTGCAGAGGAAAGTGCACGTCTTTGTACATGGACAGTATACAGAGAACCTATTTTCGATCCAGTGGTCTCTTTGCGCGTGAATTTTCTTCCATTATTTCAATTTGAAAAAAGTAGCAGTAAATAAAAATAAAAAGTTTGATTTAAAAAATATATTAAAGAAGAAAGTGGTCTGGATATCCTGACTATTGTAGTTTCAATTTGTGCATGTGCTGGGATGTATTGTTACAACCTCGAAACGAACCTTGAAATTTGTTATAAAAAGAATTCTAGAAGCTTAAAATTAAATTCTTTTTGATTAACTAATGAATAGCTGATTCTATAATGTACGCGAGGAATTAGGTTTTGAATGAATACCTTAAAAGACTAGCAATCACTTTTTATACTGGTGTCAACAGCCCATGAAACTGAAATGTTATTACAACGACGTTCAAGTAAAGAATGATTACATCCGAAATAAAAAAATCCAAAAAATATATCAACTAAATCTCTTATGGTATTTACAAGCAATAAAATAAACGGCCTCCTGGAAGAAGAGTGAATAAAATTGGCGGAATTGTAAATGGAATTACAAATCAATTCTTCTTCTTAAAGTAATAAATAAATTGTTAAGAATGACGGCGTGATCAACAACAACCTTGTGGGCTTCCTTAAAAATATTTCATAAAAAGGGAAACATCTGTATGAATCTACTCAACTTCAACTCCAGTTTTTTTCTTTTCCTCGCATTTCAGAAAGGGGGAACCCTAGGCAGCCTAGGGACGAGGCTGAGTAAGTCATACTTCAGCATTCCTATTCCTTTTTATACACATGATTCATATTTAATAAAAAGCTGCACCTGAAAATTTATTGGTTATACAACAAAGTGAGATCTATTTATATAACTTCAGTTTTTATATTCACGAACCAAGAAAGGCTTCTGACCAGGAAAATCTATTTTGTGAATCATATCTACGAAAGGTAAGTTCTTCAGTGCTTAATATATATACTCTCTGATTGCGTTTAAAGGTTCCTACGGAATTTGCTTTGCTTAAGCCAGACAAATAACCACAAGATGTAGAAGTTCCATTCATATTGGAATTCAAATTATCGAGGCCTAGGAAATGGATCTACACAACAATCCTGGGGAAAACATTATGTTGTTTTAGGCCGCATTTGTTTATAACGAGTTGTTATTATGTTCCCAGAAGGAGAATATGGCTAGATTCCTACGTACGTATTCTTGAGAAACTTTATAAAGCGACTTTTTGTGTGTTTATGACGTCACAAATTCCCCCATAGGGACGATAAGGTAATCATGTCTAGTCTTGAGATACACTGAAAAAAGTTTATAAATCGCACCTCTATATGTTTTTCGTATCACTTGTGGATTTTTATATTCCATGATATGTTTTCGCCGTTAGAGAATTACATTCATGATATGCTATGTATAAGATAAAGTTAAATTTTAAGAAGTATAGCTAGACTTTTCTCGAATTTCGGTAAAATTTTATTTTTATAAAAAACGGACTTTACATTCAAATTCCTGATCAAAAAATATGTCTATGCCAAAAATTTCAATGCCACACAGCAAACAATCAGTACGGTTTGTTTTCGCTACACATCTGTGTTTCTGTAAGTATATATAACTTTTAATTTCCTGAAATTCGAGGAAGGTCTATTCTGGCTGGAGCGAGAAGAAGACGTTTAGTCTTATCACCAC
Source organism: Bythotiara depressa (assembly GCA_027564595.1). Classification (NCBI taxonomy): domain Eukaryota; kingdom Metazoa; phylum Cnidaria; class Hydrozoa; order Anthoathecata; family Bythotiaridae; genus Bythotiara; species Bythotiara depressa. Next base: position 3,076 of record JANTOQ010830889.1, on the reverse strand, counting down.
ACTATAAAAATTAAAAACATATTAAGTAAAAATATAATACTACTTTTATAAATTTTTACTCATGATAAGTAAAAATTATCTATTCCGTATACCAAATAAATTTATTTTATCAAGTAATTTTTCTTGTAGCATTTTAAGTTAAATATAGTTACAGAAACACTGCTTTAAATAAAATTTTACTCTCTGTCAGTAAAATCAACTTATATTGGTTTTTTAGGCTGGTAAGTAAGTTTATAATACTGCGTCACGGAGAATTGCTAAAATTTCCTCACCATAAGTTTTTGTTTACTCACGGCAAGTAAAACTGAACGCTGAGAAAACATTTTAATTCTTAAGTAAGACTAACTAGCAGGTGCGTATTTACTCAAGAAAATATTTGGTGTTTATGCAGTTTAGGCCCAATTCGTATATTAGTTACTGTCGTTTATCACACTGACCAGTTGACCAGATAATGCAGCAATTTAACAAATAATACAAGTTCTTGTTCCGCTCAGTGTAAACATAGTGTAAATTTCAAACCATGTCAGATGTATTCCTCAAACATATTTGATACCAGTTGTCAATTGGATATCTATTTTGGTTTGATACCCTGATAAAAATCCTATTCTGTAGAAACTGATAACACACATTCTTGTTTGAAACCGTGTGTTAACAGTCAAGAGAGTAGCTAAGCATATATGAACAACTTCCCTTGAAAATTTAAGAAATTTTTGTATTTGGTCGTTAAACATTAAGGCAATGAAAATTGTGAAAATTAATGGCCAAAGAAACATTTTACAGTTTGGCTAATTACGTAAGAACACCCAGTTAATGTTGCTCTCATTTTAAAATTGTAAATAAAAATAAATACAATCCTGCATTCAATATTCTGCTTTTTTCTCTTCAACATTTTCAACTTCGTTACAGTAACTGTGATATATATGTTAAAATGTTCATTTCAAAGTGCACTTCCAGAACTCACAAATGTAATAGTAATATACACACCATTAATAGTAATTATGGTAATAATAAAAATTATATCTGGAATGTTTACATAAATATACGGTGCAAACATTTATATAGAAGCACGTGGTGTTTAATAGAACATTAGGTATTAAAACCACTGCACATCAGACATTTTCGAATCATAAAATAGATATTCTTATGCAGAAAAACTAAGAAGCCTTGAAGAAAGTCCATTGATGATCCAAATCCACGATTCAATTCATAATATTTCCAATATGTAAAATTTATTTTCCGTCAGTTTTTCGCAACGATTCCTGGCAAATTGTTTGATATAAAAATAATAAAATACCCCAATAAGTCACTAAATGAAATAACTTGGTTCTATCTGCTGTCAAACTAAAATTTGCTCGGATGTTTTTCCTTTCATCTACAATATCTGAAACAAAGTTTGTAAAACCAAGCCACAGCAGTCTCACAAGGAGCACTCAGATATAATTTTACAATAAAAAATTTTTAAATCAAACTGAAAATTGAATATTTAATATAATTTTTTTCTATTCAGCAAATAAAGAAGTACAAGAGACTCACGTTTAAAAAAAACATAATCTTGTTTCACTTGTGTTTGTTTTTTACTGGAAAATATAAGAAAAGCATCTTTACTGGAAAATATAAGAAAAGCATCTTTACTGGAAAATATAAGAAAAGCATCTTGACGAGTTCAATGTTAAGTGCAGAAACCCTGCTTGCAGCTGCTAAAAATTATAAAATCACAATTATGAACATATAATATTTTTGCACAAATAAAAGTTTCCAAAATTATCTAATAAAATTTGTGTACCCATTTTATCTAGCCTATATAACCTATGAAACAACAATTAAGCAATATCCGAATAGGTAATACAAGAAAGTTCTCAACAAAAGCCCTCTATTCGAGAAAGTTCTCAACAAAAGCCTCTATTCCAGATGGATGAATAACGAAAAAGTAGAAAAAGAAATAATGGTATAGGTATTTATTTCACACTTATTTTCATGAGTTTTTCTTGTTTTTACACAAAATGCAACATCTTTCATGAAAGCGTGGCAACTTGCAACTTGCATCACTGTTAAACTCAACGAATTAATAAGAAATTGAAATTAAAACATAAATTTAGATTTAAGTAAATCTTGCCTTATTTTCGAGTGAGCTTAACTTATTTTCAAGTGTGTAAAATTTACTTTACCTTTCTCTCTCTTTAAAACCTCCTTGTCTCGATTGTGTGTGCGTATGTATGAGGCGCCGTAGGGGACAAATCTCTAAAAAACAAATTTTTTGCTGTCATTAAAAAATTTAAGTGTCTTAATTTTTATTTTCGGTCCGTGATATTATTTTTCTCATTGTCTTATAAAAAGATTTTGTGTCTATTTTTTTCCATTGATGTTATCTAATAAGTTTATTTCGTGTCTATTTTTTTTCATTGTCTAATATTATCCGCGTCGTATAAAACGTTTTGTTCGTGCTCATCGATTATTTTGTTATTTAAACTTTTTCATAAAAGCGTGTCATAAAAAAATATTCTCGTGCCTATATATTTTTTATTATCAAATTTCTATCATTAGGCGCTTCATATAAAAATATATTCTCGTGTCTATCTTTTTTCTATTGTCGAGTTTTTATCAAAAGGCGCGTCATAATATAAAAAAATATTCTCATGTCTATGTACTAGTTAGATCACGGTTTTGAGACTCGTCTAACTGAAATTGCACAGTTTAAACACGAGTGATTGGCACGAGGACTTATACCACGATTGAAGTAAAAAGAACCTCCTGAATTTAATAGAATAAAATGTTGTACAGATGTTGAATAAATTTTATGTAAAGCTTTTAGATACACAGAGGTTCATAGTACATGCTCTAACATATAATGAAAGGTTAATGTAACCCCCGTGACGCAAAACAATAAATTTAAATGTGGAATAATTAAAGTTTAAGAAATTATATTTTCTATATCCCCCTGTCTACTTAGCATAAAACGGTAACTAAATATAGCTGATTTCCACGCCTCACCGGCGACCTTTTTGTTCTGCGGCTTTAGCCGATAGAACTATAGTTTGGGCTCCGTCTCCCGTGTACGTTGTCGCCACTTTCCCCGAGT
>JANTOQ010829778.1:5520-18417 GCA_027564595.1 Bythotiara depressa | reverse complement strand
GCTAGTGGTCGTAGATCGTCATTAAATCTACGTTTTAGAGGCTTAAAAATCAAACTAACGTGACGAAGTGGCCACACACTGTAAGCGAATTATTAAATTTGAGATGTGTGCGTGCGATCGCACGCCATTCTTTTCCAAGCCTGCAATACGTTTAAGGATGTTAGGTTATCCACACTTATTATATTATTATATTATATTATATTATATTGAATGTTAGGTTTCAGCTTTTTGATAAGCACCGTTTTTAGGTAGCCCAATTGGGGTACTCATTGTTTTCATCCAACCACTGGATAGACTTATTTCAGTCAAATATATACCATATATACTGGATGAACAACACAACAAAATGATATTGCTAGCTAGCTATAAGAAAAGAAGTAAATATTTAGTATATATATATATACATATATAGTTAGTGGAATGTAGTGTGGTTTGCCACATAAATAATCATAATAAATAACAAAAGCAGATAAAGTATATGTAAGCTATTTTAAAATAATAAAATAGTAAAAAATTATCCACATACTAATGTGGCAAGAAATACCTACAGGTCAATACATATATATATATACCCATATATGTGGATGGTAAACAAAAAGTTAAAAGTATAATATAACTAGTTGGTTAAAGGTTGGCGTTAATAATAAAAGTTATCATCATCCTTTTCCTGTAAGCCTTAAAAGAATGCATCTTTAATGTTATGCTTGAAAGTATTCAAATTGAACTCAGATCATTCTACATTTTTGGGATATATCTTCAAAGATTCTGAATTTGATTGAGCCCCATCTGGCAATATTTAATGTTCAGAGGATGACCTCTCTTTTAAATCTTTATAGGTCCAAGTGCTGAGTTACTGAAGCGGAGGAGTATCACTTGACTCGTAGAGTAGAGGGATGAGCTTCTGTAGCATGCTTTAAATGTAGCCAGGACTTCTCGTGTGGCCTCATCTTGAAAAAAAACAGACAGGCTACATTATGTCTTGAAATTACTAGCCACATAAAATATATTACTATCACTATAAATAGTTCAAATGTGGTGTTTTACTTGTGTATGAATAAAATGAACTAAAAAATATCAACTGCAAATCTCTACTGAGAACTTAATACCACAGGAAAAAGTTCATTAAATAAGATAAACAGCTAGTCCCATTAATTGGACTGTTTTCGTAATACCATAAAGTCCACATTATGTAAAAACACTTAGATGGTCATAATATATAGTAAGCAACAAAACAGTTTTGCCAATTTAAAAAAGAAAAAAAAATTCTGAAAGTATTTCATCTTCATAACATGTCTGATGTGACTCCTGCCACCCACATCATGTTATCCTTGACTTGTGATTTTGATCGTTTGGATGATTGATGGACCTGTTTCCAAGATGGGGAATCTTTATTATTCAATTTGTTGTTCTATATGAATTATGTAAAATGTCAGAATTTGTATGTTTTCGGCTATTGTATTGTTTTCATTTATTTTTCCAGGGTGTGCAATGTTATCAGTTTTTGGATAAAGCATAACATGATGTACAATCAACCAATTTACAGCAAACCAGCGAGACCGAAGAAAATTTCTTCAAAAAACGTGAGTTGTTATGTTGAATCTCCAGTATATTAATAAGTAAAATGCTGACAAAGTAAATATATTGAATAAAGTTTTGCTTTGCAAATTCAGCCTCATTTCTGGTTTCTTCAGACAATAAACCATTCAAATATGTGATCCCAAATTATTAGCTCTTAAATAGCTATCCTTTTGTTTGCAGTCACATGAAATACAATTGTTATTAAAATCTGTGTTGTTGAGCCTGCTATAAGATTGCTGAATCTATATATTTTTGTTTATTATTCAGGTGAATACAGTGAACCTGGGCCTTCATTATAATATTGCTAATGAAAAGGAAGGTTTTGTTGCATCCAGTAAACAGGTGAATTCATAAATGTTACATACTTAATTATAACACATGTATACTTAAAGCATTGTGAAAAAAATTAGATAAGAGAATGTCTTTGTAAAGCAGGTAAAATATTTAATTATAATGGAAGATATTGATGTTTACTGCTGCAGTATTAGAACTTTAAAAAAATAACTGGTATGATTTTTTTTTATCACATCAAGGATTTGAATGATTTAACCCATGAATACATAAGTATACCTCTAGTTATATTAAACTTCCAATTTCAAATATTTATAATTAATTTTGCTTTATATTTCCAATAATTAACCCCCTGGAAAAAGCAAAATAGAAAGGAAATGACCAATGATTTGATTACTTTCCGGGGACACTATTCATTAAAGGGTTAAATGCTGGGCTACATTAATTATAATGATTGTATTCACAGATAAAGATTTATAAACTTTATATTCTGAAGAAATGGCATTTTTTACAAGAGATATCTAGTTGTAAAAAACATTACACATGCAAAATGGCTTATGATAAGTACTATAGTAAGTAGCTCATGGTTGTCTCACTTACATATTGTTGCTATACATTGTAAATAAATTATGAAATCAGCCAATCAGTGTGACAAGATCCATCAAATGTGTAACATATTTATAATACTTTCATGGAGGAAAATGTAAACGAAAAAACTTTTTGACTGTATATGTATGTTGAGGTGGACTACGCCCATTTGCATATTGTTTCCCAGTGCATAAATTATAGTGTTTTTAACAACCAGTCAGAATGTAAAAATGTCATAATTGGCAGCAGCACTTTTGCTGAAAATGTAAACAAAACACATACACTGCTAGTTCTTTGTTTTATTTCACAAGAAATTGTTTTTCCTGTAAAAGAATGTTGTATATATGTTAAAAATGTGACTTATAATATGTGGAATGTGGCTTGACTGGTTTGTTATTTTCATCAAAGTGTACATTTTGAAACAACCTATAATTACATCAGGTGTAAGAATCAGCCAATGTATGTTTGTCACAAAAAATATTCACTTCACGACTCAATATTTAAATTTTCTGTTTCATAATGTATAATACTAATTTGCATTGACCTTATTTGGACATTTGTTTTGCAAAAGCTAGTCTTGCTGTTGACCCCATTTAACAGGTGCTGCAAGTTTCAAATGAATGCCTTAATCATCAAATATTTATAAAGTATAGGGGCATGTTAAGCATATTAGACTGAGAGAAACTGGATAAATAGTGTCAATGTCATCATGATTCCATTTATATACCACACCGTTTGGTAACTCCATGATGTTCACTTTCCTTCCACAGTATTTTTTATAACAAATAACTTAGCTCGCTTTAAAAGTGCTTTTATATTTTTGTGAATGGAATATGAGATATGTATCTCATGAATGTTTGTCTGGTTTTTTGTTGAAATAATTTTCCTTTGCAGTTCACATAATTATTTGACTTTTTCTATTCTATGGGTCTATTTCTTTCAGCATTTGAGGTAGCTCTGGTGAATCCATTGTTTTCTTCTCTAATAAAACAACTCAGTAGCTTTCATCACTCTAAAAATGTTTTACTCATTTGCACAATAACTAGAAGCAAAGGGCAAAAATATTGATGACTGTGCGCTTTCCATATTTGGATATTGGCATGCTTAGTCAAGCTTTAGCAGTTATATATGTAGTAAACATGCTATATAACAGAACAATCAAGACAAGTTAAAATCAGGGATCGGATGAAAACATTGGGTACTCAATTTGGCCAAATATGTATTTGGCTACCTAAGAAAAATACAGACTAGAACATTAAACACACTAAATTGATAGTTCCGTACCTTCTCTTCCTTTGTGTGACCTGAGTATGGCAGACAGCTACCAATCTTACGAGGGACTTCAATTTTGAAATATCACCAGACGATGGAGGTTTTATATTAGGAATTCATGAAATCGAAGAATTACAGTTTCTTTACAAATAAGAACAACTTCAGAGTGGTGCTGTTGTTCTCTAATCAGAGTGTAATGAATCATCATCATAATTATGTTGTATTTCCCATTAGTGTCAGTGTCAGTTACCTAAGATTGCACAAATAAAAGTGACAAATTACTCCCTGGTGTCATTCAAGAAACTTTTAAAATAGAAAATAGCATAATTACATTACCCAGGGAGTAATTGGACATAGAATAGATGATGTATTTTTTTTCAGTTACTTATGATTCCAATGATAGAAATGGATAATTTTATTCCCTTGTGTCACATAAAATTATCTCTCAGAATATCTTTGGAGAGAGAGATTGGATTGGTGTTAATACATTAACCAGGGGTATTGGTGTATGAGGATTACATATTTTTCATTAAAGTGGATGAAAAAACATTTTGATGTTTAAAAAATATATATTAGAATGCTTTTATAGAGTGAATAGGTGCTCCATTTGGTTGAAGATAATTACCCCCTAATGCTGTCAAAATTTATGTGTACAGTGCCTTTTCCAGTGAAACTGGTATTGTTACCACAAACAGGCGGTGTGGACCAAAGAAAAACTTCCATATTTCCAGTCATTTATTCAATAAACTTTTGATGTACAATGATGCTAGAGAGGAACTGGCATTGTCACTACAATCTCAGGAAATTGGATCAAATGAAACCTTTTATATTTCCAGTCATCTCTATAATGTGATTGCAAAGATCACCCCTGTTGCCGGTAAAATTTATGTGTAGAATGTCGTGACAGAGAATTGGAGTAGAGAAATCATAATGTGCCATACATCTTCATACTATTTCTGCTTTACAGCAATTATGCATGTCATACGTGTAAATTTTGAGCATTAAAACATGACTTTATTGGGATTTTATGTCCACCAACAATGCTTTCAGGTCCATGATATGATAAATATATCATGTCATTATCATGAGATCCAATATGAGACTAACAAATTTCGACATCAAGATTTTCCCAACAAAACTGTGTAAACAAAACATATTCAAGTTTGCTACAAATCATAGCAGAATTAAATGAAATAAGAACTTCTTGGAAAGAGAACAGGTTGTTTACTACTATGAATGCACCCTATCATGCTGCATCGGTCAGTGTTTTATCAACTACATTTGGAGATATCTCAGAAGCCATAATGGCAGCTTCAAATGTCAGCAACGACAATATGCTATTTTTTACTTTGAGTTTCTTGAGTTTTTCACTCAGTACGTTTAAGGATACTGTATACATTCATCACAAAAAAAAATTTAAAAAACTTTCTTCATCCCATAAAAGAAATGGTGTTAAGGAAAATATATTTGAAATAAAAAACAAAAAATATAAATTCCATTACATGGAAAATAGGGAGATCATATTTTTTCCTAACTTATCCAAACTGAATCTATTATAATCTTTCACAATACAATCAGTAAAGGATTAGTAAACAGTGTGTTATTTAAATTTCCATTGAGATTATTTAAACGCTAAAATTGTAAACAATTACATAGTAACTTCATTCATTTACGAGATGCATGAATTGCACTATAAAAAGCAAATATCAGAAGGAGATTGTTAGTTTTGAAAAATAAAGTGGTAGAAAAGATACATAAAAAAAGTTAATATGGGAAAATTTAAGCAATCCAAAAAGTTTTTGTAGAAAAAAGAGTAAAGCATGGAATAAGAGAACGAAAAAACAGTTCGAAACTAACCAGAAGGATGTACTGTCGCAGTCCGATAAAGGATCCTGGTATAACCAAGATCAAAGATGGCTGGATGAAGAATAAATTATACTTCCGAATTGAGTGCAAGTCGAAGAAAAATACTTTTACCGGAAGAAGATAGCAACTTTGAAATTGATGATGGCTATAAAGACAATGATAGCGATTTTTCAAGTTTAGACAGTGTGGATGAGAGCGAAGAAAAAGAAGAAGAAGAAGAAGATATAACTAAAGAGGCACCAGACTTTGGTAGATATATGATTGTTGACATTTCAACTTTGCAACATGAATTAAGAAAATCCCTCATTCATTGTGTAGCACATGTAGCTCTAAAGTCAGTTTGAGTGAAAAATCGTCCTGTTGTCAAGAATTGGGGACAAATTTATTATTTATATGTGAGAATTCACAGCGCACATCTACGCATTGACGTGCCTCCTTCGCCTGTCGCTTTCTTATATTGATGCTTCTGTAATTCTGTTACAAACAGTTCACCATCAAACCTACATCAGAACAATTAAATAATTAATTATAAGTATTCGGTACATCAGATTTATTCATACCTCTTTCGTAAGATATTATATCATCTTTAAATACTTTAAGCCAGGTTAAGTTTCTTCTATTTTTGTCATTTCATTTACTAATATCTGAGCCTGCTTCCTAGCTTTCTTTGCCGCCACTTTCTTTTTCATTTTCGTTTCCTGACTTCCTTCTTTTTTGGTTTACACGTTTTGAAGGAGTCATTTTAAACTAAAGTTATGATTTCCAAAACTGTCATGAGAAAGATTTATGATAAACACGAAACGTAAAAGTTTATCAGACATTTTTTTCCTTCACTGGTGTCATTCTATATGCATTTCTGAATATGAGATTAAGAACCTGTCCTTGCTGTTATTAATATGGAACAAAACCTTTAGAGTGAATTATAAAAGATGTGTGGTTTTTATAACTGAGATAAACATCCTTTGTTTCTTTGGGAGATTGAAACGCAATTTAAAATGTTCAATTTCTCGAAACATGAAATACCGATGTTTTTCTGAATTTCAAGAGCTCCATGTTCCCGCAACTTTTTCAGAATGTGCCAAAAGTGGTCTCATTGCGTAGATAAGAAAATTGGCAACAAAACGGTGTCTCATATTTCGCCAATATTACGCCATTTCATTTTTATAGCAACTTGCATAGAAAATAAGTAAAATACGACTTTATACTTCGATTAAAATCTAACGAAATATCATTTTGAATGGTGTTTCAAAGGATATCATTTTTTACGAAAAGAAATTATGTGGAGGGGACTTTAAGCTCGTTTTAACCAACATCATGAAAAAAAAAGGTTTAACTTTTTTTTTAAAAACTTACAATCTGCCTAGGTAAAAACAAATTACATAGTTATGTAGAAGAATTATTCAGGATTCAGAAAATATATACTTTTACCTGTAAGTTATGTAAAGAAAGTGAGATATATTTAAAATACTGAACATGTGTAGTGAATGTATACAGTATCCTTAACACATGTTAAGTTTATCCACTATTATTGAATTATAGGTTTCAGTTCTTTTATAAGCACAGTTTTTAGGTAGCCCAATTTGGGTACCCAACATTTTCACCCGACCCAAAAATCAGTGGCAGAAAAACAAGAGTGCCTACTCAGTGAGATCACACTGAGTGATCTACCTCAAGTACTAAGATTACACTGTGCTATCCCCAAGCATGCTGAAAGTGTGGATGAAACAGAAATATCAGTTTCTAGATTGATCCTTACTAGCTCAGAATGATGAAAGTTGTATACCCTTTTTCACAAGGGTTCAAGAAAGTATAAAAATGTTAGAAGTAAAAAATCACAAATTTACTACCTGGTTTTACCAGGGTTTTAATGTGTTACAAATGAAGATTTTTTATGTTAAAAGATGGTTTTAACAGGGTTAATTACATCCTGAAAATAAAGAACTATTCCATAAAAATGTGGTTTTCCCATGATTTTACGTACCATGAACGAAGGTTTCTAGCATTAAAACATGGGAACAAAACTTTCTGGCATTAAAATGTAATTTTAATGGGATTTCACATGTCATGAACAAATAATTATTAGTAAAACATGGTTTTACATCAATTTTAATGTGATGGGAAAAGAAAAAGAAGTATAGCTACTTGTCTTATAATATATACGAATATTATTAATTGATTATTTATTAATTATTTATGTTTGAAAATTTAATGTACCATTCTGATTATATGCAATGGCAGACGTTTGTAAATTTCTCCATATATCTACCATATCAATAATTTTTGTTTAGCGATGTTAAAATGAATGAACTTTCAAATGCATGTGGCCTTATGTTATACATAACAAAACAAACGGAGTATGTTTATAATTTTTAGTATGACAGTAACATGTTCCACAGTCCTGGTATTCAGCCAACTGGATTTATTGGTACTACCCATAACCTGGCAAAACTTGCTAATCAACGAAGAAAAGAAAGACCTGCTTCAGGAAACATTAGTATGAAATTTATTTTAGCTATAATGTTCTATCTGCTGACATACTTTAAGGCAGATGTAATCTAGCTACTTAGAACCTAAATTGTCAATCTGGCCTGTGGATGACAGTTTCACTCTGGAGTTGTCTCACTGAGTGGAAGATCCTTCTTGACTTTAATTCCAGTCAGCACTTTGATTGTGGGACCCTCATTTACTTTTAAGTAATGGACTATCCTGGGTAAACATTCACAAATAAATTATACATACAGTATATAAACTTATTTACCAGTTTTAAAAGGTTTTGATCACTTTTAACTGCTCAAACATTAATGATTAATTGTTAACGTTCTCTTTAAGAGTGAGTGCATAGAAGAATCAGCATTTCAGCATTTTTTATATATATACATTTTTGTTATCTTCATATAAACATAGGTAGATTGAAGTTTTTCATCAGCATTCTTGTTTGATTTATTTTTTATTACATTACTTCAATACTTTAAAAGAAACATCAGAACATCCACAAAATTTCTGTACCTGCAGAAGAGAATTAGTTTAAACTAAATTTTTGTCAATCAATCAGGGGGCAAGAAGAACCCTTTCAGGCTGAAAATTGAGAGAGAATTTAATTTCTTAGGCTGTTTATTTCAAGAAACACGTAAAATTGCTTGAACTTTTAATGGGAAGGTTAACCTGAAGATACCTACTTGGAACAACAAACTACAAGAAGGATGCTGTATGTATATGCTCGTTCTCGAAATAAAATAAAAATTTATACAATTTGAAAGTTCTGGTGATATATAACAGTAATTTGGAATAAGAAATAAAAAATTTCATTTGGCAGAGCAAATTTTATTTTTCCTTGATATTCCGATATAATTGTATTGTTTTATTTAACCTAAGCCATCATGTTCATAATAACCAATTTTAAAGATTACTGCTTCTGTATAGTTAATTCTTTTTAAATTAATCTTCCAACTGGTTAAATAATTGCCCCGTTTCATTAATGCTTGACTTTATTATTTCATATAATAATAGTATTAGAATGATAAAATGAGTATACTGGTCTTTTGTTAAATTGTGTAAATATCTTTTGTTTCTAGTTCAACTACAAACGCAACGTAAAATGTAAAACCTACGTTATCTTCTCAGAACAAGAAATTTCAGTGAAACACTGTCTTTCAAGAGCTCCCAAGTCCCCGCTATTTTATCACATCGTAAACAAAATTGCTCTCATTCCATGCAGCAAAGCCTGAGCTACAAAAGGGTGTCTCATTTTTTAATTATTATTATCATCTTTCAATTCTTATCAATTGATAAAGGCTTTTCAACAACAACAAATATGTAGAAAGTATTATTTTTAAAAGGTAAAAAGATGTTTCGAGCGATGTGTTTTTTTTAAAGAAACTTTCATGTGGAGGGGACTTAGAACTCATTTTACATGAATGACAAAAAAAAAGTTTCATAATTTTTTTTCTATTTTTTTCAAAATAAATCCAGGTAAAATGTGTCATATCATTAGGTAGAGGAATAATACAGGATTTAGAAAAATATATTTTATAAGTAAATTTTTGAAGAAAAAGAGATATCTTCATAATACTGAACATGTGTAGCGAGTGTATACAGTATCCTTTAGTACTTATTTATATAGTTAGAATTGACATTATGGTACATTATTGTTTTATTGATCTGCCAAAATATTTTGATAGATTTCAGGTCTGACAACTCGACAAGTCCTCCAGCTCGATTTACTTCCCCTCAGCATATACCCCACTTTTCAACATCTATGATGAGACTCAAACATTCTCCACATTCTTCACATGCTTCTACTGCTCTGGGTTGTTACAGTACCAATCAGGCAGCCATGAAGACAATTAGTTCTGTAGAGTCTGTTGACAATGAAAGACAGATGTGGAGAAGTCAGGAATCTATCACGAAGCTTCCAAAGACACAGGTGTATCTACCAGGTATATACAGTCTCTTTAATAGATATCTCTTTAACTGATTTTACAGTAAATCACCAGAATAATATAATATTATTTGGGTATCCATCAAACCACCAGGAAAGCAAGTATGATAATATAACAAAAGTATAATTGAGTAATGTTGCAGTCAGTTATATTTCATCAAATAAATGCCCCTTGAATAAGTTCCTTCTGTTTATGAAAACGCTCATACACACCCATCACCATTTCTTTTAAATGAATAATAAACTTCTTGAATAAACACTCCCCTAGACCCCATTATAAGACAAAAGTTGGTCCAGATTTCAGACACATTGCCCCGCTGAATTTTCCTAAAATTTGGAGAAAAACATTAAAGGCACGAGTGCTAATTAAAATCAATAAAAACAAACTTTGTTTTATTTTCTTCTTCTTTTGTCCATACGTTTCCATATATGGTAGTCATTTGTAATGTTTTATTTTTGGTTTTCAGATAAGTAACCAAATATAAGAAAGGTATAAGTTCCCTTCAGATAAGTGCTCCCTTGAAAAAACTCCCCCTAAATGTACTGTACAATCAAGAGATAATCTTGTGAGATACATACTGTTATTTTTAGGTGACCGTGTCATATTTGCAGAATCACCTTCGGCACCTGGTATACCTATTGTGTATAGGCTTGATGAAGAACGACAAAGTAACCCAGACAAACTAAATCTTGACAGGTCTGTAAATACTTATATATAATTGTTTGTTTGTACTGAGAAAAGTGTAAATAGATTCTTTAGGTAAAACTGATGGTTTTAATTATGAGAATGTAGTTGTAAAATATAACTTTAAATGTTTCTTTGCAGAGAACAAAACATTTCAAGAGTGCTGCTTTTAAAAAATGCTTATTACTGGATAATAATAAAAAAAAATTTAAATTAACATTAATATTATAAATAGATTTCAACAGGAAATATTTTGTTAAAAATATAAATAAACAGGAGCGAATCTGTACGTACAATTGTAAGCATTTAAACATGCTATAAACATACATGGCTAAGAATAATTGTTTTGGGGCAAATCGTAAAATAAATCAACAAGAAACAGTTTTGTACCAAGTCAATATCAATATCTCTATATCACTGTACAATGGACATCCAGTCCATAACATCAGATTTTAGTTTGATTATTGAGAAAATATATTGTTTAGCTTCTGTTGCCAATCTTTATTTTCTCCCTACATACACACTTTAAAGTCTACTCATTATGCTGTTGACAGTTTTCTCATTAAGGGGTATGTTTGTATAGGTACTTTACAGAAGTAATTGCAGAAGTTGCGAAAACAAACTAAACTGTAGTTTTTAAGTTGTTTCTGTCAGTTGACTGTTCCCTAACTTGAAGAAGAATTACGGAGGAATTAACTGGGGCACTGAAATTAAAAAACATACTTGATAATTCAAGAAACAAATTAAAAATAGGTAACATGCATATTTGAGGAAAAGATTAGCTTTTTAAGCATTGGTGTTCAGATTGGCAATAGTTGTAGAAGCACAGGTGTTTGCTCTGCTGCCTGTGAGGTAAGAAGAAAGTATTGTTTACATATAGTATGTTTTATGTAGATTAATCATGAGTGTCTGTTCCTGCCCTCTCCTAGCCGCGAGGCAAACTAACTTTGTGCCCCTTCTTTTTCTCTCTGAAGTTACTTTCTCACACAGGTAGAGTTAAAACTTTATGCTGTCTATGAGGGCCATGAAGTGATATGAAGTTCTATATACTTGCCAACTGGTTTGAAGTTCATCAAAGCAAATAATCAAGTGATATAGATAGATTGAGTCTAATTAGCAAGGTCATAGCTGTTATAATATCCTAACACTTCAACTTAACTTTTTACACAATAATTTCTTGTTATGATTTGTCAAAAATAATTTATTTTCTCGTTCACTGCTGTTGAAAATTCATTTTTTTCTGCACATTTTATGTTTTGTAATCTTGTCATGTATAACCTTTTCAATGTTCCTTTCAGGCCTTTAACATAATTAATATACAACACTCTCCCAATTTAATATTTGAGAGGCTTTCTATGGGATTACCTCTTTTCAAATGCTAGTCTCTGTGAAGGGAGTTTTCCCGTAGAGATTGGCAACTACTTTCTCCATTTTAATTTGATATTTCACATAACACATGACACATCAAGTATGTGCTTCAATTTATTTTTTTGTTGCGAAGAAAGTAGTTATTTATAAAAAAAATTATTTCACACCACTTTTTAAGTATTTAACTCCAAATTGCTCCATTTCAGCTGTTCAAAATATATTTTTTTAATTTTTATTCAGGAAGAGTATTGTAGTTACTGATTCTGAGTTATTCTGATGATCTTTGAGGGGTATGGCATCACTATATCACTATAAATATCATTAGAGTGTGAAAAAGTTGGAACTATAAGTAATTAAGAAATTTATCTTTTCATGTGACCTTAGGAAACCTTTTATTTGCTACACTCAGATTTTAGGCTGGATCCACCCCTGGTAAATATCTGTGTAACATACATAGGATCATGTGAACACAAAACCTGTTAGAAAACCTTTTGTTGGCCTCACATAGTCTCCAACCACATCTTTACAAACTTGATATCTGTGATGGGCAGATGTATGGCAATATTTTCAAGATGCAAACACTTAATATTTTGTCCAGTACAGATTTCTATATAAATAATGACACAGTTAGTTAATCTTCTGTTCATCGTCATCAATTCTAAGAAAAACATTAATTGTTAATTATTCTTTGATTCATTGAAAAAACAAGTTTGTAATTTCTCTAGAGATGGAGAGACTTAAAAATTAATTTATTATTATTATTATTAGTTATTATTTTTGAATAATGATTATTATAGTAAACTTATATGTC